>JBBPRI010000127.1:0-55456 GCA_038092955.1 Boletus pseudo-olivaceus | reverse complement strand
TACACGATATCATCTTTGTATCTTTAATCGTAATCATTTGTATCTCATTTTTGTATCTCATTACCGTGTATGAATCCAAAGTGTAACCAACGTCGATAGGAAGCCATCCAGAACATTACCATGCCTCTTCGACGTTGCAACCTCGACACTCCGTCACACCCCCTTGGTTAGCCGCGCCAATACTTGCTTCGCCACCCGCTCCCGTCCCTCCTCCACAGTCCCATACGTCTTCGGCAGGTCAAACCGCTCCTTGCCGATCACGATCCATACCTGAAACCGATCCTGCCTTGGCGTATCGTAAAACGAGGGCGTCCCACAACGGTGCGTTGCACAATAGTCTAGCAAAAAAAGAAAGAACATATCAGGGGGTCGACAGCCATGGGCGTGGAAATTACGGAGAGGTCGTACCCATCAGTTTCTTCACGTGAGACGTACTAGCCGTAGGTATTATTGCGCCGGGGCCGCCTCGAGAGACCGTCGTGTTCACAGGGAATGTCTCCTTTCCCTTTCCCTTGTCCTTACGCCTCCACGCGACACTTTCCCTCCCCGTCCTGTTCTTGTTCTCCCTTGCGTCTGTATCTACGTGGTCATGCAATAAGTCATCAAACGTTATCAATACGCTGCGCATACCTCGCTCCTTCACCGGCACTTCGCCATCCTCGTTCCGACTCGAGCTCTCAGAAAAATCCGATTCCGCCGAAGACACCACTTCCCCGGGTTCTAATTCCGCATGCTCGACAGGCCATGCACGAGACCGTCGGCTTCCAGGGGGCGGGACATCGACAGCGCGCGGTGGATGCGATCTGCTATCGTGCGCGCTCGGCACCGCGTAGACACCATAGCCACGACTGCCCAGTCCACTACCCCCCGCAAGTCGCGGGTCCAACACCGCATGATACGACGACGCATACATCTGCGCATTACGCGATGCCCCGTGGCCACACACCCCAGGACGAGCCGTACCAGATCCACCCCCACTCCCAACACCTACTTGAGATGGGTTGCACGAGCCGTCCCCGGAGACGCTCTGTGACAGACCCATGTCGTCGGGCCCGGAAATGCTGTGAATCTGGTCGCTGCTCGGGTGGACGGATGAATACTGCCCCACCGGGGTGAGCTGACTGCCTTCATCGTGGGACGGGACCTCTGCCCGCCGTTTACCCTTTCTCTTCTTCTTCTTTGCTGGTCGGCCCTGCTCTGCGTCTTCCGCAGACCCAGGTTGCTTTCGCTTTCGGGACACGTCTGGGTTGTAGGTGCGCAAAATGTAGGGACTTGTGTAGCCATCCGGAGGGGTTCCTCCCTGAAAACGAACGAATTCGACGACACCCTGTTCAGCGGCGTGACAGATGACAGCCGCCTTGGCATCTACTTTATTGCGGTAGTCACTCGGGACGGTATATCGCCGGACCTGCTCTGGCGCAGTCGAGGTCCACAGTCTGACGACCAAGGTGGCCCCGAACGCTATGCATCGAGATAGTCAGAAAACGTCTCTAGGGTGCAAGCAAGCGAAAGATGCCAACCGTCTCTCTCCTTGTCGTACTCGAAATGTGGATGAAGCTCGGTGTTGAGCTTGCTGAGCTCTGATGTCAAGGCAGGGTATACCAGGTTACTCGAAAAGGAACGCATTGCGGGTGTGACTTTGGTGTCGACGGCGGATGCAATGGTTCGGATATAGTCGCCGATGCCCTCGGACATAGCTTGCAGGCAGACTGCCGCCTTGGCATCGGAGCGCTTGGGGAACCTGGCGTCGACGATGGACGCTTTGTACTCCCCAGGACGATCGAGCTTGAGGAGACAACCGTGCACTGTGAGAGAACTGAGTGATGAAGCGGAAACTTGGGCCATGATACTGACAACCGGGTGGACCATCGGACGTGAAGAAGAACGACAGCACGAGCTTTCCTCCTCTGGCATTTTGGACCATGGTATTCAGCCATCCCGGGGCGTTGATCTTGGAGGCGTCGTTGGTGTCGAAAGACTCTGGGAATGGTCGTGGAAGGGAGTCGTGGAAACCTTGTAGTGTCCAAGGTGTCGCCAGAGGGGGTAGTGGGGCGACAGACGAAGATGAGGGACTAGCAGACAAGGGACGCGATTGACCATTTCCGTGTTTGATAAAATCTAGGACACCTTCAAAGACGGCAGCCTTGGCACAAGCCCCCTTTGCATCCAAGTAGGTGTCAAATGTGGGATCGGAAAGGTATGCGCGGGCGACATGCGGGGAAAGCCGGATGCGAAGTGCATAACCCTGTTCTACCTTGTGTCAGTGCACCACCGGGCGAGCAGCGAGGTTGGGACTGACTATGCGCCGACTTGGCGTCAAAAAAAGGAACCCAGTGCGGGGTAACACAGCCGGCACGCCACTCGAGACAGCATTGCTCAATGTCGTTGATGAACGTTTCCGGCGTAGTCTCGGAATGCACTGACATGGCATCGGAAGCGGCAGCATTGCCTGTACTGGACGTCTCCGCGGGCGCGCTGGGTTTCGTCTCGCCGTCCCTACCCATGACGAAATCGAGTGCACCCATGTCGATGGCGATTTTCGCCGCCTCTGCTTTTGCCTCGCTCTTTTTCACAAAGATGGGCCGAGTTGCGTACGAACGCTGTACGCCGTCGGGTTTGGTGATAGTCAGTATGCATTGCTTGTCTGTCACAGATCGGGGTCAGGGGACGTTGTAAACGCGTTCGGAGGAGCTCACGCCTCGAGCCGTTTTGTTCGATGAACTCGAATTTCAGGACGTCGGTGTTACGAAACGCGCGTTGGCATGCTTGGTGGAGTCGTGCGACTGCATTATTGACGTCGACGGGCTCGCTGGCCGTGGACGGTGCGGGTTGGAGATGCAGTACAGCTGCGGTTTTGCCGTCGAGGTAGTCGTCGAAGGCGATGGCGCCGATGTCGACCAAGTTTTTGGCGATGCGGTTGAGGGTGTGCTCGGACAACATGAGCCAAAGGTATGGCAGTACTAGGGCTTGGCATTCTCCAACTGTCTCACGTTTTGTGTTCCAACGTCGCCCAGTGTCCAATATTATCCACGACTACTCAGAAGCTGGTCCTTCCCCCCAAATCACCCGTCCTCTCTTTGAAACATGAGCGGCTATCCAGGCTACTCAAGTCCCGCCCCCGCCGCCTACAACCCTGTCGCCAGCGATGCCCGCGCCACTGCTAGGACGCCCAGTCCAACGCCCAGCGAGATCGAGTACCTCAAACAAAAGACTATGTTAAACTATCGCGCCATATTTCAGAGGGACAAGTTGTTGACCAAGAAATATCTCAGTCCGTCCCTCCTTTGCCGTCCTTGCTCCCGCCCGCTCACCTTATGCAGTCTATTACGCTGTCGGCACCGTCATCATTGTCATCGGTGCCCTCTTCATCTTTTATCATGACCAAATCGTGCACGCCATACAGCCTGCCGCCGATTGGATGCATGGGTACGCAAAACGTCCTATGCTGGCGTCCCTGACCATCTGAGATCCCATGCCTGCCACAGTTTGTCCTTTGGTTGGCTCATACCAATCGCCATCTTCTTCGTCATCTCTTTCCCCCCAGTCCGTCTCCACATCACCCCCATTTTTGTCTCTCGCTCAACTTGTCTCATAGCTATTTGGTCACGAAATCTTGGCCATCGTCTGTGGTTTGGTCTGGGGTGTTTGGGTTGGCTTTGGAATCACGGCCGCTGGGACGTTGCTTGGTGAGATTGGAAACTTTTAGTGCGTACTCACTTTCCCCCCCTGCTCCCTCTCTCATCCCTCCACAGCGCGTTCAGATACCTCTTCCAGGCACGCGCCGAAAGAGAGGAAAAGAAGAGCATTCAGTATGCTTGTCTGGCCAAGGTTGTACGAGAGGGTGGCTTCAAAATCGCTCTGATTGTACGTTATAGTGCAGTACCAGCACACTGTGAGTCCTTGTCGCCCAACAGGATTTTAACCCTTGCATTGATTCCTGTCAAGTCACAACTGCCATTTTTGCTGTTTGTGGAATGAACATATTCGTTTTCATCATCGCCGCACTCTTGTCCATGCCTAAACAATTCATCACCGTCTACATTGGTACCTTGTTGGAGAATGATGCAACTGGTAGGTTACCTCTTCACCTCGCAACGTCATGCTGACCCGGATCCAGGTTCTGCCACAACTCAGAATAAAATTCTCAGTTACGTCGTCGGTGGCATCACCCTCATCGTGACAGTGGCCGCGATGTGGTACATTCAAAGAGAAGTGAACAGGGTCAAGCCCCAAGTCATCTACGCCCGCCGAAAGGCTCGGTCAGTCATTGCCCTGCCTTGATAGGACGTTCTTTAATCTCCCACCACAGTCAAGGCAAGTTGAACGAAGACGTGCTGTACCAAAACAGTGGTATGACCGGATCAACCGATGATTCGATATTCAACCCTAATGCGTCGGACGTTAATCTCACTACCCCCATCATCCACTCGGATGTTGCCTATGACTCACCCTACCAGCAATGGGATAGAGAAGGTCGTGCAGTGGGCTACACAACGGATCCCCGCGTTTTCGCTCCACAACCTCGCCGGGCCAACGTTTCGTTTGATACGGCTCTTGTTGTCCCTTCGCGTGGCGGGAGCGCTGCAGGCGCCGGCCGGCCACGTGAGGAAAGCACAGATACCGCGGTATGGGAGCTGCAGACCAATGCCGCAGATGGACAGGCGTACCAATTGCACACCATTCCTGAACCACACTCGTCTGCGGAGCTACTGCGGAACCCCTTTGAGAATGCAAGCTCGGAAACGGTCATTCCTTCCGGTGCACAACTACCGGTGCATTCATCCACTGCGGAATATGCTTTCAATGCTCCTCAGCATAGTTTCGAGGGTAACTCGGGTACTCAGCCAACGAGAGCGTTTTCGCCTCCACCTCCGAGTTATCGAGTGTGAAGGTGTATACTTTTTTTCTCGTCCCACCGACCTGCGTTTTAGGACGGTACAAAGTCATCTTCAGAAGTTACCCTTAGTTCCGGCACATGGTCCTTTTTTTTCCCTCGAGTCCATGTGTAGATAGTCACCATATTCTTAGCCTATAAGTTATTGTTGATAGCGCCACGCCTGTCTTGTACTAGCCTGCACCAGCTCAATATCAATATTCCGGACGTGACATTACACTGTATATGACTCTGGAACATGAGTATATGCATGCCGCAGCGTTGTGTGCCATTACGTAACTTGGTCGTGAATTAGTGTTGGGAATGATATCATCGGCGCATCGCTTTGAAGAACGGTACTCCACCGTGCGAGTCTACTCCTGGCAGATGGCGGCCCTTGCAGATAACCACAATTTCGAGCGAGGCGATGTTTTCGACAACACGAGGTACTTGATTTATATGTACCCCCATGCCTCATGGTATTGCCATCCGCTACCATACCCCCCCCCCCCGACCCCCACTTGGGGCCTACTTGAACTGACCCGGAGTCTCGGGGCAGCTCTTGCTTTGTGATCGTTCTGACCAGACGCACAACTGGTCTCGACGGCCTAGGTGTCGAACATAGCGTGTTCGCCGTCGTGGACGCACGTACACCAAGTATTTGGTGAGTGTCACTGGCCGAATTTGCTGTGCGATGTAGACTAACCAGGACTCTTGCAGTCGGGCACCAGACGACGTGTGACACTATGATGGACACCACCCCCTCGGAGGTCGAACCTTATATTCCTCAATTTATTTGGCGTTTCTGGCTCTCGGACGCGTAGGTTTTCATACTCGTCCCTGACACCATTTTGGCCAATTTTTTTCCTAATTTTAATTTTGCAGAGACCCTCACAAACACACGCTGGATGACCATCGCATGCACATTTATGACGTCTTCCACAACGTTCTCTCCGAGACGCGACGGATCCCGGAACAGACTCGTACCGTCTTTCACGATTTCATCACCGACTCGGACGCGCTCGACGAGGGGTGTCATGCCGCCCTACGTACCGCAGAGCAGGCTTTTACGCGTCTCGAGAACGACGTCGAACGTATCCTTGCGCAGCTTGTCTTCCAAATCCGTGCGCGTACGCGTGCGAGCGCTGATCCAGAGTCGGATCCGGAACGCTCCACCGCGAGGACGCAGCGGTTCGAGGTGCCCATGTCGAAACGTGACCGGGAGATGGTGCTCCGGTATTTCGTGTTTCTCCGGTATCGCAACAGTGAGGCGTACAAGGAGACCGCCGGTCGGTTGACTCGCCGCGTCGTCGTCGGGGACGCGATCGTCAAAGCGCGGCACGCATGGCACCGCGTTCGGCGACGTGCCGTCCTGGGAAGCTTTCATGCGTTTCTGCAAGGGGATGGTCGTCGTGCGACGACGACGACGACGAAGACCCAGGCGGGACATCGGTTCGAGGGGTTCGATTGGTGGCGGTTTTTGGATGCGGAGATTTGTTTCGGGGTGGCGTCGGAGGAACAGCAGTTTGTGCTCCCTGATACGTGTTTTGCCTCACTGGACGAGGACTTTGGGGGTGATCCGTGGGTGCATTCGCTTTTTTCCCCATTGATCATGCCTGGTTGATATTCCTTTTCTTTATTTTTATTTTTTATGTTTATAGGACGTCGGCACATTTACTGTTTCCGGTGATGCCAACGCTGGCACTGTACATCCTTGGCGGTCAAGATCAAGATCAGAATCACGATGTGGAGTATCCTGTGGAAAACGCCCGAACCGACTCCACTTCCCATATCAGTAGTTCGAGGCACGATGGCGCCGTCTGGGTCGACGTCGGTATTGAATCTCGCTCTGACGTCCACCTCCGGAATGCCTCCCTCCTCCAACGCAACCCCACCCACCTCTACTTTTCCTCGCTCACCTCGCTCGTCCGGGCCCTCGCCAACTACGACGAATGCCGATGGATCCCGGAACACATCGATTACTCGCGACTGAAACAACGCGCGCGACAGAAGGCGACGCTGGAACAAGTCACCAAGACGTTGCTTGTCAAGGGAAACGTGGTGTTGGTCGATCTGACGGACGAGGTGTCCAAGGTGGGACGGGATCCGGTCTGTCATGGGGGTTTCTCGGACGTGTGGAAGGGGACTTGGACGAATGCGGTGGGACAATCTAAAACGGTGCGTGTTGGGCGGTTTGGATGTTTCTTTGATGGGTGGGGGGAGATGTGCGCTGAACGAGTGTTGTGTGCACGCGCGGGGGACAGGTTGCGCTCAAGTTTCTTCGTCAGTATCAGAACATGGCGGACGACGTGCGCGAGAAGCTCTGGAAGGTGAGCGTCGTTCGATCGTCTGTCATTTTCTTCATTTTTTGTTCCTGATGAATGTCTTAGCGGCTGAAAGCAGAGATTGTTGCCTGGCATCGCCTACAGCATGCCAACATTTGCCCCCTGTACGGTGTCATCCAGTCGGTCCACTCTATTGCAATGGTGTCTCCGTGGTGCAATAATGGTACGATCATGCAGTACATTCAACGGGAGGATGTCCAGGTGGACCGATTAACGCTGGTAAGTGAGGCTGCGAAGAAGAAGCGAAAAAGCATTCACGGACAAGCTATCATGTAGCTGAGGCAAATCGCGTCCGGCGTGAGCTACCTCCACAACATGAAGCCCGTCGTGGTTCATGGGGACCTCAAAGGAGTACGTTCTCATAACTTATCTCGTCTGGGATGATCTGATGCCCTTCCCTCTTTCCCCCCAAGACCAACATTCTCATCAGCGACGATGGGAACGCCCTGATTTCTGATTTTGGATTGTCGACAGTCGTGGAGGAGCTCTCACTCACTTCGGACGCGGCCTTGCGCGCTGCTCAACTGGGCACGTCGTTACTCGCCGGGTCGACGCGCTGGTTGGCACCCGAGTTGATTCTCTCCCTCGTCGAGGACGACGGGGTGGTGTGTCCCGTCACGCGCGAGAGCGACGTGTTCTCGTTTGCTTGTGTGTGTCTCGAGGTACGTGCGTCCTGCCCTGCATCGGTATACTCATCGCCTCTGTCGTGTTCAATGTAGGTGGCCACGAACGACCTGCCCTATCCGCACCGCCTCAACGACCACGCGGTGACGATCGACATTTTGCGCGGGGTTCGACCGTGTCGTGGAGCGCCGCCTGCGCCTGAGATGCGCTTGATGGCGTTGCAAGAGGAGGCGTTTTGGGGATTGTTGGACCAATGTTGGAATCCGATTGCGCCGCTGCGGCCGACGATGACCGAGGTGGGAAAGATGTTGGATGCGATTGCGGAATGCGAGGCCTGAAGCGCTGAAGCCTTGGGCCGTAGGGGTTGAAACGCTATTTGTTCGAGTATATTTTATCTATCATATCTGTCGTCGTCAATGTACACTACACACACACACATGAATGCCACGTACTGCGCTGTATATATATGTATTTTTTTCCTTTCATCAGGGGCTTTCCGTAGAAAAAAAGGATCAAAAGGTGACACTGATAGAGATGGGTCTTTTTTGGAGAGCAGGTGCTGTAGAGCCAAGGAGGATGATCCGGCCGTCAAACGTGCTCCACCCACTGCAAGTGGTGCTTCAAGCTGCCACACATGACAAGTAGCGGGTGGACATGCACAGGGAACTCGGAGATGGGCTTTGCACAGGAAGAGAGATGGACGGATTAAATAAAACCTAGTACTGAGTCACGTACATGTACGTGTGCGGTGGGGCCCCCTGGACGAACGAGAACGAGATCTGCCACATTGAATCGAAACGTCATCGCGACATCCTAGTACATACATAATTTCAGCGACGAGCCAGTGGGATCCATACGAACACACGCACCAGCTCGCAACTGGGTTAGGTAGAGCGAACGGAAATCGGTCATCGTGCTACTTCAACTTGTCCGCCCCATTGGAGTCTATTTCACTATCGTACAGCCTTGAAAACATCAAATGTCACGAATGGTGTACAAGCCCGCATCGACTGTCCCTCCCAGGTCTCCAAGGCAATTTATCAACACAACGAGGCAGCTGATATTCCCGAATGCTCACGCTGCACCAACCACTGCACCTCCACGTTGCCAAATCCTTTGAAACGGATGCCCATGCAACTCCACCATCTCGTCCCGAAGTGTCTCCGCAACCGCCCACATCCGTTCCACCTTGGGATCACGAGCGCACCATTGTTGCTGCTCGAGAAAGACGGGCCGGAAGCGGCGTCGGACGCCTGATCGAGTGGGTGACGTTTGGCCTTGTGAGCGAGACGGTGACGCTTGTGAGTCGGCTTGCACCGGTGTAGCTGTGACATCCGCCACCTTGGCTCGACGGGGACGGCGAGGAGTCGATGGGCCGGCCCCTGGAGACTCACTCTCCTGCCCAACTGGCAGCTTGGTGAGACTACCTGCGAGTGCGGCATGGAAGGCGACCGTGGAAGCTGCCGAAGAACGCTTCGTGGGAGAGCTGCTTGTTCTTGGCTTGGTGGGGGACGAAGAGTCGATTCGGCGTTTCTTGGTTGGCGTTTCCGGGAAGGGGGTGCTACCGTCGTAGCCCCCGTCACCACTCGAGGATAGGTGTGAGAAGGCCACGGCGCGTTTCGTCGAGGGCGTTGTCGCTGGAGTCAATATCTTCCTCGTCCTTGTCTGTGGTCTCATGGCGGATTTCATCGGTGACTTTTCCGGGGAGGTAGGAGTGGGCATCGAAACGTGGACTGGTTGCGACGACGTCGATGCTTCAGTAGTACTTCGCTTCTGCAGTAAATAGGACTTTATCTGGTCTGCGATACCGTCGCATTGTTTGTCGAGCCTAGTAACGATGGCTTTGAACGTTTTTGAGGGTATAGAATAGGATTGACGAAGAGATCGCTCCTGTACGGAGGGTTCCTGTCCATCGTAGCTGTAATTATGCATTCAAACATAGAGTCCAAAGCCTTACCTCCATCAACTGGCATACCCAATAAAAGATGGCACATGACAAGGTGTTCGCACCATACTTCTCCTTCAGGTTGTCGACGAGTGGAAGTGCAGCCTCAGCATCTTCCATGCAGCCTATAACATCCTCTCTCGGGTGAACATGGTACGCGTCGACAAGCATCTCATACGTGACATCTGTCACGATGTTTCTTTCCCCGGTGCGGAGTGCGGCACGAACTGTGTTGAGAATGTCGGAGAACTCGGCTCGCGTCACACATGCCGCAGACGTTGCAGACTGGAGCGAGACTTCACCCGTGTTCAATCTGTGTGGTATTCTGCTCAGAAAACTCCCGGCGAGAAGGGGAAACACGTACTGTTCAGACGCCAGGTACGCGCATACAGCGGGGATCCCTACTGGGCTTTTGACGACAAAACCAGAGCCTGGACGAGTCTTTGCATTGGCGAAACGCAGAATTGACAAGGCTTTTTCAAACGTTTCTGAACTAGAACATAGATTGTTCAGTTGGTTGCGCTGGAACGTTTCCATCGTCGTGGAATAAAGCTAAGTGTGGGACAAGTGGGACAGACGCGTGACAGAGTAGAAAAGCATCCTCACGTGATGTGACAAGACGCGACTCAGTTAGCCAAATAAATTGATTCATTCATCCAAGTGCTGCATTACAGGTACACACCACCAGGCTGTTGATTACCCTGGCTTTTACTGATCCCCGCCTGCACTCGCCTCGGGCTTCCGATAGAACCCTTCAGAGTCCCATTCTCCAGCTGTTTCTCCCTCTCGCATCCATCCCAACCTATTCTGAGTAAGCATCGCCACACGCACGAAAATCGTTGCATCCAGCTCCTGCAACCCCACCTTGTCTGAAGCTTCTTCTTCTCTCGCCACCTGTGCGGCAGTTACCGTCCTGCCCTCTGGCGGCACACACCAGCCTTTCTTCCGCGTACCGTACAACGACGAATGGTGAGCGAGTGCTCGTTGAGTCTTGCAGAGGTGCTCGTTAGGATGCACGATAGTCGTCTGGATCATCGGGTACCATGCATTCGGGGTTTGGGCCAAATCAGAGGTTGGCGTGGGAAGCGTATTCGGAGCCGGCTCGGTGCTCGGCCCCGGAACCTTGTGCAAAAGGCTTTCCGTGCTCTTGTAGAATGATCGGATGTCAAGTTGGGGACGTCCTCTCGCAACATAGTATGAGAGCGAGGCAGTAAAATAAGCCATCAATAACAGGCGTCGAGAAGAGAACTTGTCGATAGACTCCATCAGGGACGGGAGGAAGAGCGATGACGTTACTAGATGCATCAAGAAGAAATCGGCATTGAAGAGCTTGTCTGGAGAGGATCCACCGACACCGTAGATGAGAACGTTCGCCCAAGAAAGCTCTTCAATCGCATCCGCTATACCGGCCGCGGTCGAGATATCAAACTTCCACATATTGACATAATCGTGTATGATAGATCCATGTTCTATTAGGGTCTTCGAGTACATTGTTTCCTCGTCCACGTGTTTCATGCGAGAGAAACGGGGGTCGCACGAAACAAGGGCAACGATCGACAGTGCTGTGCGGTTGCTCCCCCTAGTATTGACGCTGGAAACCACGTCGGGAAACCAGACTCTTGGAAGTAAGTCTGAATTAGACGACTGAACTGCAGTCATGGCCAAGCCTGCGGCGCATGATGTCAGAATCATATAATCATGATGACTGAAATACGGACCCTCGGCGCTGACGCCAATGGAACTGAATTCTGCACCATATCCAACGTGGATGAAGGGATGGAATACACCTTCCACGAAACGCGATAACATTTCAGGGAATGCAGAACCAAAGTTGGCCCCTGCAGCGAAGATGTGTTCTTCAAGGCATTCTCTCAAACCTTTCTGAAGAAGTTCAGATGTGAAGTAGTCGAGATAACCAGCGTAATAGCTGCAGTGAGGTTCCCATCAATGCACGAGTACGCCGAGGTGTTGACCGACGGACATACCGCTCATCGCCCAAATGTTTGTATAAATTGTGATTATTGATGGGCCCTGGGGATGCGAATGCAGGGCGTTGATACTCGCAATGTGTAGCATATGCTGCCTCGATGACAGGACCAGGGGCACCCAGGGCCCAGATTGCAAGCATGTGGTGGGCGGCATGGCTGCGAGTCATGTCAACGACGGAGACCGGCACGTCTCGATGCGCGACATACTTGTGGAAGCCCTTGTAATTGAAGAAGATATGCCAGCGTACGTGGTTGTCTGAGAGGGTCTTGATAAGTGTCTCTGTGGAGGATTCGTCGATGCCGGGGAAGCGTCGCGGAGAGAATACGGAAGGAGGGAGAGGAGGCGCATGGAAGAGCGCATCCAAAGGGGGACGCGTCTGGGGACCGCAAACGGTTGCAGCTGTGTTAGGAGAGTACTCGGTAAGGCCATGGGCAGTCAATGCTTCGGGTGGAAGATGGGTTGGATCCTCTCCTGGACGATGAAATGGTTTGTTAGAGTCAAAGTCATATTCGCTGAGGGTGGAGGACATGATGCGGCTGAAGGAGAGTGGGGTGGAGCCTGTGGGGTTTATAAACTCGAGGTTAATTTCGACTTGTCAGAAAAGGTAAAGGGGCAAAAGCATTTTGATCGAGATATTGAAACCAACCTATGAAGAGATTCAGATCATCGACTCCGACTCTCGGTCTCGTATGCAGGCTCATGTATACAAACCACCGTCTTCATTTCAAGCTCTCGTTGAATCCTAAAACAGGTACACAAAGGCAGTCGGACAATCGTGCATTCGATGGGTCTCGTTGTTGCCCTTTCATGCTTTGCGCTGCTGGGGGTAGAAAACCAGGATAAGATTCAGACAGGGGGCTGGTGTGACGTTGCAGCGATTCGGAATCTTCCGGGACTTTAATACGCAACAATGTACAACTCGAATATTTTTCGACTCAAATGTGAGATTAGATGGCATGTCAAAGGTAAGGTAGTATGTCATATTGCTCAGCAAAGTCGATAACAAGTATTAACACTGCCCTTTCCGATAAGTAACCACTCGGGAGCCTCCATCATGATGCTCACACAACAGCTTCAGCTAAACAAACTATGTTCGAGAGACAGCTATCCGGATACCAACGTTTCACAGCAGCCGCGCCCGGTTCATCCACATTCTCGATGCTTCACCCCACAGTGAAAGAAGAGGACGTGCCCGTAAAAGACCGGATCGACCCTATCAGTGGTTTGGCATCGCCGGAGTATGTGATTTGGTATGTCCCAGCTATAAAAAAAAAGTTCGAGATCTCAAGCGCACGAAACACTCATCGGCTCACCAGGTGTACCATCCTCGATCGTCCTATGGAACAGCAAGGTAATGGTTGAGTCAATATTGTTGGCCAAGTCTATCCCGGAAGGCAGGGAAATGACCAGAATGCAAGATGGTAACTTACCAGCTAATATTAACAGTGCTCGTGCCCATCAGACGGTTCGTCCTATTCCACTGATAGATGGTGGATGGATGCGAGTCCGTGCGTACTGTCATCCAGGTGTTGTTCATAAGCCTGTCGACACTAAGGAATGTGCCTTCAAGGCGGAGGTTATTCTGCCAGGGGAATGCATGTAGGCGTTATCTGACCGCGTCTTAAATCTTTTGGATACAACACAATGACTCTCACCCTCGGATTTGCCCCGACGAAGTGTACCGTGACGGTATCTCCTGCAGAATATGTTGTATTATTCACATCCACCAAGACATCTCCAAAATTGTTTGAACCAGCGCTGTCAGCTATGACTGGTGTCTATACACAATGTGAGCAAGCAGTAGGCGACAAGGTCAGGAGTGACCAGTAGTGATTTGGGACAATAGTGGTTGATGAGGAACACACCTGCAACGAGATTGCAACCGAAGTTTGGTCAGATGGAGGAGCATCAGAGATCGGTGATCCCGTGGCATCGTCAGCGAGGTAGGGAACTAGTGCGCTATACCGATTTATGTAGGCTTCAAGTGACGCTGGATATCCCGCACCAAGTCAGTCGTTGAAGTTTTTCATTGAAAATCAACAAACCGGGTCCAAAGATCGTTGATGCTCCCTCATATCGTTGAATAGAATATTCCTCGCGTGTTGCAACATAATGTCCATAAGTATTAGCAGGACCAGCAATGACAACATAGGCGGAGTGGTCGAGAATGCCGGACGAGATGAGTTGGGCACGCAGTGCTTCGCTGGTGTTCCGCAGTGAGAGCAGATCAGTCATGCATTGATTCGGATGAACAAACAGAGCAGAAATCAGATCACCGTTGTCACTTGAAAACATGGACATACACACCGCATTCGCCGGCCGGCCATAGTCGTTAGCTCACCGGGCATGACAAGGACAACAAAGTTGCCGACACGGAGCATTTGAATATCAACAATGTGTGGTGACCATATATACGGTGTGTTGGCATGGCCCTATATGCATGGGTAAACTGGTGTTACAGACGACACGGAATTGCAGCGCACGGTATTCAGCAAGATAGGCTTCGGATATTGGCAATCAGTCTGCTCTTGTGAAGCAGATGGAGTAACAGCACCTGGACAGTCGATATTTAGTACGGGTCACGGAAAAAGGGATTAGATGAATATACCTTTGACGATCTGCCAGAAAGGATTCCGAGGCATGGATGAGTTGACACCTTGAACGAAATCAAAAGCTCCGGGACCATCACTGTTCAAAATGGAATTCGAGCAAGTAAAAATGTGAGGTAATCGAAATGATCAACAAAGGACATCGTGAGCAATGCATTCTATCTCGAGTGGAACCAGACTGACGTCGTTCCACCGGCAAAGCCATACCCTGCAGAACTGGGTCAATTTAGCAAGAACAACAGATAGGACGGAAACAGACCCAGTGCGGCAGGGCAAGTACTTGTAATGGACCCATTAGGCAGCATGAATGTATAATTCATCCTGAAAACGATTTAGTATTTCTGTTATTTCCCCAGTCAAAAGACCAGATATGAGGAAGACCTGCAGAAACCCAACCAAAGCGGACGGCTTACATGTCCATGTGAACGTGCACACTCCTCACAGAGCCCTTCACGTCTGCCAAAGCTGTCGTGTTTGCGGTTTCAATGGTAGTGTCTGGGCTCGTGAAAATAACCTTTGGTGATGACGACTCCATGACTTGACGTGCAGCTTCAAATTGAGCATTCCCAATCAGAAAGTTTGAAGCGAAGTCCGAGTTACGGAAGCCTGGCCCTCTGTGCATTCAGAGAAGTCAACAGTGAGTATACAACAGATGTGCGAGGGTGGAGACTTCACGAACCGACCGTGACATTCCTTGACGTAACCACCACACGTCGAGTGCTCATGTTCGCATGGTTGGCCGTCGTGGGGTTGGCCAGGGGATTCGCAGTATGCGCCTAGGCTGATAGTTTACAGGATGTTAATTGATACATAAGATTCGTGTGAGGCGGTGTCAATCAGTTTAGCAGATAACAAGGAGACGTGCTACAACTCACGTATTTGGGGTTGTATCACCGACGTTGGCTGATGTGGAAGAGAACGGCATTAGCGTACGCGCCAACCATGAAGACCAATCACCCGAAAGCGGACTCGGGAGGGAAATAATCGACATATATTTAGAGGAGCATGCAGAAAGATGGAGTGCAAAGGTCGTTAGGACATACACTGAACGAACGCGGCCACGAAGGCGTTGTTTCCGGGAATGGAGTTTGGCTCGGCATATGCTGTGAGTGATATTTTTAGGATAGAAACGCGTACGACGGATGTATTGTGACACACGATGGAGCCGGATGAACATGACAAAGTTGATTGTGAGTCATTTTGAATATGAAGTTGGCAACAGGTCGCTCACATTCATATAAATATGCGGCCATCCCCTTGTTGTCCCCACTGACCAGAGTATTGTTCTTCGTTCATCAGGTCAACATCCCGGCAGTGATGCCCTTACTTGGCCAGCGAAATAATTCAACTTACATTGTACAAGCTTGTTCCATGTACAGGAAAGAAATTGATCAACCCCCTTGCAATTCCATTTGCGTCATTCAACCTAAGGACGGACAACTCCTTGTCTTGATCATACTGATACCTTACTCTTTCCTCCACTGGATTAGCCGCATATGCGCTAGGGCTGCGATTACGATTGGCACCCAATAGAGTGGTGTTGCCGACACTGATGTATCCCGTAGCAAGGGAAGCATGGGCTTTGCGGATGGCATTTAGGGTTCCATCTATGATCGCCTGTGCTGTCTGGTTGACATAACCGAGACTTGTGACCTGGGGAAGGAGGTTTTCAAGGTACCCACCAACACCCGCATGGGAATGCGTGCCCACGAGGGCTGTGTTAGCGGGCGTGTACAAACCCCCAAGAACAGGATCATTGGAGAGAGCGTTGAGTATAGAACGGCGGACACCAGTGTCGCCCATGCAAATATCAGACGAAACGAGGAGAATGCGGGAGGCAGGGGAGGTTGGATCGCTGGGATCAGCGATGACAAATGCCCGAGAACGTTGGCGCATATGTAGGCCCGTGTCAGTCTGAGCCGGTGCAGCGTATCCCTACAATATTGATGATGAGACGTAAGGCTACACTGGTGAGATATCATGACACGTGCCATCATGTTAGTCTCCACGACTGGGCTGTTGGACAGGGATTAAACGCGGAATGGGTACGGTGGTGGGAGACACGTACCCAGTAATATCACCAATACCGACACCAATCAAGTACCGGCCATAGTTGGCACCGTGCACACCGGCATTCTGGGTGGTGCTTTGAGCCAACAGACCACCCCAGGCAGAGGCGCAGAAGACATAGAGATAAAGTATCAATGCTTGCATGGCATCTCTAAGCCAAACGAAGGGAGAGAAAGGCTCTCCTACGTCCAACAGAGGGAGATACATGGCTCTGAATTCCAATGGCCGGTGGATATAGTACGGCTATCAGTTTCGTGATGAGGGCCGACTGGAGATGAACGCAAAGGTTGGCCAACGCAACGTCACTAGCAGAAGCGTTGAAAGACCCCCCAATTCGAACCTCCTGCTCGAAGGTGGAATGAACAGCTGTGTGAGTGAAGGATTGGAAAGCGGGCTGCTCCCTCGCGCCGTGGGATGAAATCCAGTTACTACGCCGCCTGCGCATTGTGTCCATCACACACTCCACTTGTGATTTTCAATCGCTTGTTCCCCGTGAACCTACTTTGGGCGTGTATCCCCGGGGCCTCGCCCATCTCATAAGATACTGTTGATATCCTCGTTTCTCCGCCGAGTCGTCCTCGAAGTTGTAAACCTGACAAGATGGGCAATGTAATGATAAAACTGCCAAAAGTAGCGAAACGCCTACAGTTACTATCCTAGATTATCTATTTCGCTAACCTTGCCGACGTCGTTATCAATCATGCCATCCTCGGAACCATCCAGTGTGGGCAGCGCAGCCTCTACAGGCGGGAGGCGCGCTCAAACATCCCCCCGGTCATCTGCCGTTGACAGTGCGTCTCACCGTACGCTCGACAGCGTACGTGATGAAGTTGCACATAGCATCGCTGTGCGCGCCATCATGAAAGCGACGACAATCGAAGACGCAAAAATAAGCGTTTACTTCACCTTCTCCAAAAAAGACGACGATACCTTCCTGCGCCGTGTGGCAGAGATCATTCGTGCACGGATACCTTCCCGTCACCTCTTTGCAATAGGAACGACCGGGGCACCCTCGCTCACCTCTTCCACAAACACCAACACCCTGGTCATCACAGGTGCAGAAGACGACGACGTCCAACGTGCAGTCCTCCTCTTCAGTTCCAAATTCCTAGGTCGAGTCGCCTCCGTTACCAATCATGGAACCTTTGTTGTAGCTGCCGTACATGAAGTCGGGGGTTCCTTCTATGATAGCGCTTCTCTTTGGGATGTCCTCTCAAAATCGGTCCGTGCACCCCTCGATCCCCTCTCCCCTCCCCCCGGCTCGAGAAGCATCGATCAACTAGTAACCGCCGCTCGCGCGCGCCTCCAACGTATCACTCCACGCCAGGCATGGGAAATCCTCCATGATCCAACACACCCTGTACCTGCATTCCTCGTTGACATACGCCCTGCCTCCCAACGCGCGCGCTCAGGCGGTATCCACGGTTCCCTCATTATAGAACGCAATGACCTCGAGTGGCGGTTCGACCCGAGGAGCGAGGCAAGGCTAGCCATAGCCGATCGGTATGATCTGAGGATAATTGTGTATTGCGAAGATGGCCATGCAAGCAGCCTTGCAGCTGCCGCACTGCACGACGTGGGATTACTGAATGCGACTGATATGATAGGCGGGTTTGAGGCGTGGAAGGCAGAGGGGCTCTCTGGACAGATTAAGCCACCATCGACATTAAGTGAATCGGGAACATGGGAGGCATTGTCGCAGCCATCTCCTATATCGGATTGACGTCGTCGTCCTTATCGTGCGTGTTCATCTCGTGGTAGCGAGCTTTAGCATGTCAATTTTACACGTCGCTAACCACACGCTACCACTATTCCGTAGTGTTGATACGACGCCTCCGACCCAGAGTCCTTGTCAGACTCGGACGACAAATCTACTAGTGCTTGATCTCGAATAATTTGAGTAATTCAAAGTGGTAGATTGCGAATGTTGTCTCACGTTTCCTTGAGATCTATTATAGCCTGTAGCAACGCACTGTAGCAAATGCACTTGACTCTTTGGCAAGACCACAAAATTCAGAATCAATCACCTTCTCCCGTGGCTTACTACAACGTAGCTACATCCCGGCCGCAGATTTATACTCGTACGGCGACCTGGGAACTTCGTTTCATATGACCGAGTGGGCTAACCACAATGTATCCAGAGATTCAGAGTTTGAATTAGACAACATACGCAGCCTGCTACGATATGTAATCCTCACAAAACAGCCGGTATCAATAATCGCAACACTCCTCTGAGAGGATTGTTGAACGGACGTATCTATTTTTCTGAGCCCCCACCTCATCCTACGAGTGACTTACCCATGAGTCATCACATCGTCGTTGTCGTTGCCGTTGATCCTGTCACGTCGGACGGCTCGCTTAGACTGAATGCTTGCAGAATCCAACTCACAGCCTGCGTCGGACAAGACAAAGTTCCGCTGTCGCTGGCATCAAAAAATCCCTTGGGCGAGCCGAGTGACGAAAGCGCTCTACCCACTCACTTGCAAGCCTGCTGGGTATGTAACGTTGTTGCTTGACGACTCTACCACGAGCCATTTGAGAGCTGTGATTGGAGGAAGGCGAGCAAAAAAGGAAACCATCCCAAAACCCTTTTCAGAATGCAGGCCGAGAGAGTTGTGATTGGGGGATGGTTAGCAAGAAAAGGAAGTAGGGGTCGATGACTCTGAGGGACTCCTCCGGGAGAGTGATCAACCAGCCGCCCTCCAATCACAATTCTCAGTAGGGTCGGTAATGTTACACACCTGTCATGCAATTATGATTCAAGCCTATCAGTCCAGCAGCATTGTCACGGAATGTTTTTGGCGAGTCTCTGGCACGATGTGTGAGCTCTGATTGATTGGCCACTTCACAAATGAGGGAATTACCTGATGAGTCTTGCAAACGACACCATTTTGGGTGGCGGTTAAGTTCTGCCTGACAGAGTTGAACGCGCAACTTCACCGAACACGACACGATGTCGTACAAAGTCCCTTATGATGATGATCAATGTTTCCGTTGTTGGGCGAGCCGAGTTACGAAAACGCTCCACCCACTCCCTTCCCTTGACGTAAACGCGTTCGTGTCCTTTAAATCGACTTTTCGACCTTGAAAGCCCATCACCCACCTGAGACTCCTCCAAAGTAGCCCACTCATAACTCAACTCCGCCCGCGTATACCATGTTGTTTAACAAGTTCGCGTTCGCGCTCCTCAGCATCGTCGCTGTTGCAACTGCGCTGCCCAGTTCATCTGCCGCCAATGCTGCCCGCGACCCGGAGGTCGAGGCGAAGCGTAACACTCCTGACCAGCTCGGCGCGTGTGGCATCTCGGGCGAGTGAGTCTCCGTTGTGTATTCAGCGTGTGTTGTCTGTCGCTCATGGGTTTTCCGTAGTGGCCATCAACACTTTGGTTGTTAAGGAGGGGGCGGTTGAATCCCTGACGCTGTTGGTCGCAAGTGGACAACAGGGGATGAGGTGATGGTGACCAACTCAGGCTGGGTTAAGTTTGGAGAGGATTTGGGTGTTTCATGCTGAGAATATTATAACGCCCAATAAATCAGCGATGCTCGAACATATTGATAACTCAGCAAACCATTGCTATTGTCCAAGTTACTGAGTCTTGTGTCGATTGTTACCACTCGGTGTTATTACCGGCTATAAAGTAGCAAAGAAACAAAAGTCCGTGCAATCCCATAAAGGTCAGGAGAGCACAGACCCCAAAAACCACCAAGCAAAGATAAACACAAGAAATAACAAATAATTAACTCCACTCCATATATTAGGGCGCACTAATTTCACTGCGCCCTCGCAAATTTATACCCCCCATTCTGTTTCTCTGTCTTCGTTGACACCACCCATCATCATTCTTTAATATCACTCACAACCTCCTTGATATGCACGCGCAGAGCACTTCGCATGAAACTTTGGCCACAGTGATCACACTGTTCAAAAAGATTTTCCATCTGTTCTTGACTGACCCCAAGTCCTACCTTCAGGGCATCCAACGCATCTGTCTCTCGCTCACTGAACTGGGGTAGAATTGATCCTGTTAGTCTTGATGGGCCAGTGATCCCATTATTAGTTGGTTGGCCTATGGTGTACTTAGTCGATGGTTTGTTAATTGAAAAATGTCGCACTTACTTGCATGTCGGCGATGATATGGGTGATATGATGCACGGCCGCGGGGTGTGGCTATCGCAAGGGGCTTTGACAGGCCACTACGAAGCTGTTGGACCCCAGGATACATTGAGATATGGATACTAAAGTACCCTCTAACGAATGGTGCAGGATGCTGGAGTAACGTTGTATCGCATGTGACAAGGCAGTGCCATCGTGCAAGGATAGCGGGTATTTTCGGCACACCAACTGATGGGGGATTAGCATACAGGGAATGTCAAAGGAACAGTGCTCACAAGACAAGGTTGGCAAGTACTCATAGGAGGATTCATACATGGTCATCAAGTGGATCTTTGTGAGGTCAACTACAGACGAGATGAGTATTTGCTTGAGATACCAAACGAAAACGTACGATAGAAACCACAACGATCATCGACATGGTGGCAGCGGACTACCGTGTGTCTTGAGAGGAATTCATCGACAAATCGAGCTGGGGTTGGCTGACTTGATATGAGCGCACAGAAGCACTCGAGTACAAGACCACGCCGCTCCATCCAACTGAAAATACCGCTCGGGACGATGCGAACACCAAGCGGACCAAGCGGGCTGTACTACTGCTCAGTATTATGTGTTCCAGGAGTTGGGAGTGACTTACTATGCAACCATGATGATACGACCAAGGTCACGGGTGTAAACGGTGAGGTCGGTGGTTGTGCGCTGCGCTACAACACAAGCATGGTAGACCGGGTCAACGGGCATGATCTCGGGGACAATGGGCACAATGGGAAGTGCTGGAAGCGGGGATGGCGAACGGGCAGCGAGACGAGCGGCAGGCATAGCAAGAACAATTAGATCAAGAACAGGGATGAAAGTAAGGAGCTCATACCTTCTTCGAGCCCTTATATACCCATCTAATGCTCCGCCCTGTGAGATCTTAAGTCAAAACACCGATATTGGACCATACGGTCCACTGTTTGCAAAACGGCAGCGCTCTTATCAAGCACTCAAAATTGAATGTGTGGCGAGCCCTAATAGCGGTGAATTCCCGGGAAGAGATATGTTGGCGGGACAAAATCTATGAGATCTCGTCAGAGATACGAGGCTCACGTACCAGCGACCGTTCAAATAGGCCTTTTGGCTCACCTACGTCCGCCCACACCTTCCAAAAACAAGCACGGCGATGTTTCACTAAGCGGCCAAAGATTCCATGCATCTTGAAATATGGTGCGATACGGGCGGCGTCGTCGAATGGTGGGGGGTCATGCCGAAGTTGAATTACACGTCGCAACGCTAGTTGATAGCGGTGGTTGGAGAGAAGGTGCGTGGTAAATTTCCTATGGCGGCGCCACAACAACTGAACGCTCACCGAAAAAGGAAGGCAAGCGTGTTATCCTCGACCACAATCATCGACGATGACCCCTCCTCGATAGTCAAAATTATGTGGTGAAGACACATATATAAACGGTGAGCACATTGGACGATCCCCCCATCGGATGGAAGCTCACCTCTTCCACTCATCAGCCCGGGTAGGCGCCCTCATGCCACCTGGACCCGCTCCCCCAGCACCCCAACCACCTCACTCACCGTTTCAGCCGTTCTCCTCGCCATCTCGACCCACTCTCTTTACATCCCAATCACTCTTTGGACTCTCTCCTAAACCCTTTCGCCCGCCCTCTGGCCCGCCTTCTAGACGCCCCCCCTTACCGTCTGGACCTTCTCCGAGTCGTTCGCCCTTCGGACCCACGCCTTTCCCGTCCAGCCCTTCTCCGAGTCTGTCGCCATTGCCATCGCCGCTTCCCACCTCTTCGCCCGCTCCCGCTGTTCTTGCCTCACGCTATGACCCACCGCCATCCCGCTCATTCACTGAGACCGAGCGCAGCCAGGGCCTTCACAAGGTCACTCGTGAGAAGATCGCTGATCGCATCATTGAGCATCCGCGCGATGCGATCGTCGAGTATCCGGAGACTGGCGATGCTCCAGGTATCACAGTCGCCCATATCTTCAATGTCGACCCCGATTCGTTCTATCACCCTCGACTCAACTTTCAGTATTCACTCAGAGATGGACACGGTGGACGTGATGAGGTCATTTGCAAGATGTTGCGGAGTGTATCGGGCAACCCCGTCTTGTGCTCAAAGCTTCGCACAATGTGTAAGGTTACTTGCTTTCTATATCACTTCCCTTCGTGCTAATATTATTTCTGACAGGCAGAGGACTACGATACTGCTCTTTTCGACCTCACACCGCCTCGTCGCACTCGTTTACAAGCCGACAAGCGATCTCGCTCGACATAGCAGCATCGCATGCCACCGCCTCTTCACCAACGGACAACGCCCACGTGGAGGTCTTCCATAAGACCCTAGCATTTTTTTGTGCCCTCTCTGAAAAGGGGTGTGCATTTTCGTCAGCAGACGACTTTCCTGAGTCAAGCGACACCATTGAACAAGAGAACGACCCCCCGCTGGTTGCAGAAGAGTCGCCAACGAATAACCGCAGGCATAAGGCCCGCAAATGCCACGGTCAGCTCGAGTTGCGGTATGACAACTATAACCAGCCGTATATACAGTAAGCCTTTTTTCTTCTGCTTTTATAGATCACGCAGTGTGCTCACGTCAAAATTTAAGGTGCTCGAAGCGTTTGCATGACCGTGAAAATGTCCACTTATTGCTGCGAAATCTGCAGGAGTTTGACACGCCATATCTCCGTGCGCTACTTGTGGGTGACAGCAGTTGGTACCTACGTGTCGAGAACCATGCCAAGACACTAGGGATTGGCCCTCTTGCCCCCTGCATGTTTGCTGCATCCCCTAAGGAGCAGAAAGCCAGCTGTCGTAAGTATTATCATTGTATTTGTTCATGCGATGAATGTTTTAATTACTTTTGCAGCGTATTGGCACCGTGGCAAAAACAACAAGTTACATCGCGGTATTCTTTTTCAAAGCTCTCAAAAGTGCACGACGTCGTATGATATCTATGTTCCAAATAACCTTCATGACTGTCCGTACATTCTTATCCTATCAACCAACCCTCACAACCATCCCCCTCCGCTCCCAATCAAGACGCCACCTCAAATAGTTAATTGCTTTGAGGCGCTCTTATTGCACCTTGAGTGGAAACTTGCTGACGCTACGCCTCGCCTACTGGCCCTTGACTCTGGATTTATCCATGGTCTCCGCTATGCTCTTGCATGGTCCCACTATGAACGTGACCCCTCTCCACACGATCTCCACCCGTCACTTGGCAATCTTGATCACCTCCGACGCCTCATCAATGCCTTACGAACATCCATCTTTCCACACGGCACAGGATTCAATGGTATGCTCTGCTATCTACATTTAAAACTTTGCCACTCACCTCCTTATTGCAGGTGCGAAAAGACTTGTTAGCGAGCACGAACGGCTTTCATTCAATCACCGCTATCTACGTTGTGTGGAGCAATACAACCTCCCCAGTGATGCTGAGTTTCGGCTCGTTGTCTGCATGACGTCTCGAATGTCATCACTGCTTGTGCAGGCAAAGAGAATATCTATTGATACGTCGTTCAAACGTGTCCGTGGATGGCAGGAATTCGAAATAGAAGGTTGGGACAATTCTCATCAACGATGTAAGTTAAATATATTTTTGATCGTTGTTTCTGTTGTAAATCTAACTTGACAATAGCTATGGTGTTGGCGCGTGCATTTACAACATCACAATCGGCGGATGCACACGTTATTCTCTTTCGCCACATCTTTAGTATAGCAGAACAAGATACCGGTGCCCCAGTCAAATTTTTCCATATCCATGGTACAGGTATTGAGTCCGTTATTGCAGATGGACACCATGGCCAGGCATTAGGTATTTTCTTTCTTGCATTTCATACATAGATCTGATGGTTTATAGGACTGGGGAAATTTTGTGTAGAACTTTGCCGGGACAACTGGCAGCCATGTACCTATGAGCCACATCGTCGCATCTGTGACCTTGATCCTTATGATCATTTGCGGCGCTTTTTTCGTGTCTGTGTAGTCCATTTCAAGCGGAATATCCAACCTTTCAAGCATGAGGTTTCTCACAATGTTATTGAAGCAATGTATAGCATTGCATCTGCAGAACCACATGTAGATTTTGAGGCAACACTAACTAAGATTCGTCGAGGTGGTGCAAAAGCAAGAGGTATGTACTATATATGATACTAATGAGAAGTAACACTGAGTAGGGTTTATAGCATGGTTGAGAGACAAGGAGACTGCAAAATTCATGATACCTGCACTATATCAACCTCATAGCCTTATTCCTCCATACATATGGAAGGCTTCCCCATCCACAACAAATGGGAATGAACAAGCCCACCGTGATATCAACCGTGATGGTACTGGCCTCACTCTTCTCGCTGGCATTATGCGGGGACAACAACACGATATGCGCATGATATCTGGTGTTGATCTCCACCTCAGTCATGGGATTAATATGAGAGACACATTGTCTACACATACCTTCCGTGCAATTCGCACTATAACCCGGACAGGTAAACAACTCTAGCACAAGTAAAACAAAACACTAAAACTTGTATAGCTCACATCCAACAGCGCCAGCACAACACCACAGTGACAAAGACGAACCAGAAAGAAACACATAAAAAACGAAGGACACAAAGAACTATAATAGTGTCAACAGATGTTAATAAACCCATCAAGATTTCGACATACAGTACACTTAACAGTGCACTGGACATCAACGTCCATGGTAAACCAGAACCGACAATGAGTATGGACACAACAACAATAACACCACGAACACTCACCATTTACGATCCAAAGTGTCACTATTCCAACTATAGTGCACTAGTAGGGGCACTGGGTTCACAGCAATAAGGGATAGTGACGAACCAGAGGATGGTGATGAACCAAGGAAGAAGTGAAGGAAAGGTCATAAGCCATATCAGCGGATTGGAGATGGCGACGTAGTGACGGACGATACCACCATCAAGGGTGCACGGGTTGGGGGGACGATGGCGGTCGAGGGGAAAGAGCGAGTCGGTATATAAAGAAAAAGCTACGTTAGAAAACAAACAAGAAAAAACATTGTGACGTACTCAAGTGTGCTCGCCGTGGGTGTCTGGGGTCGCTTGGAGGCCATAATGCTGGTACCTGGAAATCGTTAGCCGATAAAAGGTCCGAGTGGTAACAATCGACACAACACTGCAAGTTACTGTACCTGCCAGATTGGGTGTTTTGGAGTCCCATCCCGGGAAGCATGGGGGCAAATTTGTTGACCAGCAGATGGACGCCATTCATTTAATTATTGAATGCTCAAGTGAACTGCTCCGTGGCACTTGAGGATGTGATGGTGGTTGTGTCATAGGCTGGAAGTTTGAGTCGAAGTTCGCGTTCAGGGGGAACTGGTATCCGACCTAAATACCGCTGTGCTTCTGGAGTTATTTCAACCTTCGTCACCGACCCCAAGGAAAAGTCTATTGGAGTGGAAAATATATAGTGCGTAATAGCTAGCCCAGTAGACGAGGATCACTGTTGATCAAGCGGGGCCTCTCTTTTTCTGTTTCTTCCTGGCCGGTCCTACATCCTCTTCGACACGTCCATGCTTGCCCGCCTTCTTGTTGGCAACACATTGCAAAGTTCTCTTCGTCTCTCCGTCTTTGAAACTTGCGAGATCAAAGTAGACAGGGGCATATTCCAGCAACCTGTGAACCCCATCATCAGAGTCTGGATCCCGACGGGAAATACGACCAAATAAAACACATACCACTCAGGCCGGACATCCGTCACTGTCCGGACATAATGTCTCGTCGTCAAGACGAACTCGTTGAAGATGACCCATTCCGGCTGTGTATCTAGACCGCAAGACGGGTGTAAAGCAACGACCTAGCGCCATCATCCCGTCAATCTACTCTTACCACGAAAAAAAGAACAGGCGCAACGTACTTGATTGTCTTTGACCGTCAGGTAGTTGTCTTTTTGACCCTCCTTGTGTGCGACTTGCATAAAGAAGCCACAACACAGTACTTTCCTAATGTTGATGTACATCTTTCTTTCGTCTGCGGTTGATAGAAGGGCCACTTCGCAGCGCTCCATAGTACGCTCCAGCTGTTGACGGACGTTCTCAGCTTGAGCAAGCGCACGTGCAGAAAGGTAGTTGTTCCAAGTCCAACTTCTATCGCCCTTGTCTGCACGACATGTGAACAATCGGTGCGGAAAATAGACCGCAAATGGTGCTTACTTTGCATGTAGGAGTTGTACACATTCAACAAAGTCAAGTGGTCGCCGTCTGGAACAGTAAGCAAAGCCTTCGCAGCGTCTGCCTCTTTGCGATGATTATTCGGTCGAAGCCATATGTTCGGCACTGCAGTCGAGATAAGCGGCCGTTTAGGGGACAAGAACAATTATAGGCCTTACCGGACAGCATTGCAGTGATCGTCAGAATTTCGTTACTACAATGAAACTCAGGGCTGGATATAAGCATCTTCGAAAGCTGAAGGCAACATCATTGAGTGTCTCCGGGAGCGTATAGATGAACACGCACCTGAGGATCCAGCGGAAATTCGGCCATTATACTCCCCAATGGAGTAAGGTTGCCATCGTCGTCCAGGGCCGCCAAATAGTTCAACAATTCCAGAGCACGCATAAGCGTTTCTGGTGCAGGAGCATCTACATAATCGAACCGTACAAGATCCTAGACACGAACGCATGAACAACTACCCAACGACCGTCAGCGAACACTCGTACCGTGATTCCTGCCTTGACCAACTCTAACACAGTATTTCCCAAGTTGCTCCTGAGAATTTCCGGGTGGGTCTGCTCCTCGAGCTCGGACATAAAGTCCTTCTCAGTGTACAGCCTGAAGCACTTTCCAGGACGCGTTCGCCCAGCACGCCCCGCGCGCTGCTGAGCCGAAGCCTTCGATATTGGGCTCACCAACAAACTCTCAACTCGTATACGCGGGTTATACACCTTTTGTTTAGAAAAGCCAGGATCGACAACGTAAACAATGCCATCGATTGTCAAGGATGTCTCCGCAATATTCGTCGAAATGATCACTTTTCTTCCTGGAGGACCATCGGGCGTGACAGCTTGTGGAGGGGGTTCGAATATTCTTTGTTGTTGTTGAGGTGGAAGGGATGAGTAGAGCGGGATACAGACGAGACAACCGACAGACTCTGGGTCTTGGTTGACAAGATCGTCAGCTTCTTGTTTAATTTTCCGACAAGCATCCTCTATTTCTTCTTCTCCAGTCAAGAAAAGTAAGATATCACCCGGCTCTTCCGCACGGTGAATCATTAAAACCGTCCGAATCGCTGCTTCGACGTAATCAGGCTCAGGCTCCTGTGTATAAAAGACTTCGACAGGGTGCGTGCGTCCGGGTACCTTGAACAATGGCGCGGTAGATCCTTCTTTGATAGCGAAGTACTTCTGAAACTTGAGGGCGTCGAGGGTGGCAGACATGATAATGATTTTGAGGTCGGGGCGTCTTTTGGCGAGGGCCTTCAGGAGACCCATGAGGATATCAGTGGCCAGGGTTCGTTCGTGAGCCTCGTCGAGGATGATGGTCGAATAGCGATTAAGATCGGGATCGTTCATGGCTTCGCGGAGAAGCATACCGTCCGTCATGTACTTGAGGAATGTTGTACCAGGTTCGGTCATGTCTTCGAAACGTATCGAATAGCCGACCTGTCGCCCAAGTTGAACTATATCATGTAACAGGCATTGCAAACATAAGCACTAATCATTTGAGGTTAGTAGGAACTCACCGTCCATCTCGTCTGCAACACGCTTGGCAACTGACATGGCAGCAACACGTCGTGGTTGCGTACAAGCAACGATCTTTCCCTTGGTGTGGGGGAGGTCCGAGAACGCGACAAACTGGGGTATTCTATCGACGAAAAGAGACCGGTCTATAAGTTCGCGGTTTCAAAAAGATAGACAAGAAGGAGTCTCTCTCTGCTGCCAACTTACTGTGTAGTCTTGCCAGATCCAGTTTCGCCAACCATGACGATAATCTGGTTCGCGTTGAACTGTGAATATGTTGTCAGCATGCTTGACGTAAACGTTGAATCACACCGGAACTACAGTCATGGTACAACTGAAGATTGGATATTGACGTACCATCTTGAAAAAATCGTTCATCTGTGCATAAACCGGGAGTTTCTGTCGTGCCTCCAGTATTTTCTTGTACTGAGGAGTATGAGGAACTTTGGTGAAAGGATTCACGTCGTGTTCCTGAAAGCGCAGGAGAACATCAAACGAATGGGCTTGGGACCGAAATCACTGATCAGTCGATCTTACCAATGCCTTGCGGACTTGATTGGCAGTCACCTTGCGTGGTAGGAAACCAAAAAGCGGCTCGCTCTGAGCAGCTTTCGGGATGCCAGAGCCCATTCCTCTCTGACTTGGCGAAAGGTGTGCGAGGTATGGGTTTTCCTTTTGGTCGGACATGTGTTCGAATGGAATAGCGTCTGAAGTGATGTGGTGACAGCCAACTGCCGGCGCGCGTACAGAAAATGTATACGGCGTGTGACAGTCACACACCCTATATGCTGTGCCCCATCATTGCTACAGTTCCTTAAGTTTGTACTAGGCACGAAGAGCACAATTCATGGGGAGATGTCCAGTATATAGACAAGCAATGAGTGTCTGTGACATTTTATACAGGCACTGAGGACCCACAAAAAAAAAAGTAGACATGCATTAAGAGGGAATCGAACCCCCGGCGGGTCGATGGCAACGACCCAGGTTACCACTACCCCATTAATGCCTGATACCACAGAGCGTATGTATCTGTATATGCCCAGTGGTTATTTGGCCTGGAAACATTTAGGGGAAAATACTGTTCCCGTTTTTCATGAAAGAAATCTAGGCTTGAGCGGAAATAAAATGATCAGCTTCAATCCCGAAAGCTGCCGGTCCTATAGCTCTGAAAATCGTCCAAAGTTTTCACCCCCATCCGGAATGGGTTGTCACACAAGCTGCTATCCGCCCATCTATCCCATTACCCTAGATGTTTTATCCCCGGGCGGGAGGACGGTGAAGATATCGTTGATGCAAGCGAAAAGTCAAAGGTCGCACAACCATAAAATAATATTGCTGATCATCTCACAAACAATTTTTTGCCTCTTCCAGCTCTCGCACTCCCTACTCTCCCCGTCTCTGCCTGGTAGAGCCTGTATGCCTCTCGTAAGTGATCGGGGGATAGTGGACCAGTCTCGCCCCGGCGTGCTTGAACCGCTCGCGCTGTCGCATAATCCAAAAGAGATGAGTTTAACATGCGGGAATGCCGCGAACACGAAGACAGGCGGCGGATGGGCGAAAAAAGCTTACCTTTCTCTACTATTTCGCCCACGAACACCTTTGCGAAGCCAGCGACAACTTGAGCAACAGGCTGAGAGACTTGCTGTCCTGTGGTTTGTTGTATCACCTTTGATGTGCGAGCACTCGTCATCCCGGACGAAAAACATGTATGCAGTGGTAAGACCTACCCTTCTGACAGCCTGCTTGGGCAACGCATGCCGTCTGTACGCCTCGAAACGGTCATACTGGGCAGGACTAAAGTTGTCCATCAACACCCTATGATGCAATATCGACGTGTCAGATGATACCTTCTCGTGATCGAGAGTAAAAATGTCATATATAATACACACTTTAGATTGTCTTTGCTCTCACTCTGCCACGACAACTGCGCCGAATAATCATCGTCTGCCATTGCAGGTAAAAGTTCATCTTCTCCTTCACCGTCTTCATCTCCTGCGCCAGCCCCTGGTTTCGGGGTGCCTGCGCTTCCATGCGTCGCAACAGTAGCACCGTTTGCAACGATTGTCGAGATCGCTGCTCCAGGTGGTATCGTAGTTGAAGTAGAAGGACCAGCTTCGTCCCCACTGTCCATGGCGTCGCTCGCACCAACGTTAGAACCAGTAGTTGAAGCATCAGCGATGGGCTGACTTGCAGATGCTGACGTAGGTACAGCAGCGGAAACTAGGATAGGCGTTGAAGACCCTGCAGCGGGGACAGTGGGATTTGTCCATTGCACAGGCGTAAATTGTGCCCCTCCCCCAGCGACCACACTTGCTCCAGCAGACCCTCCCGCTGCTACATTGCCAGCACTGGCTTGGTAGCTTACAGGGCCGGAAGTGAGAACAGCCCCCCTCGGTTTCCTGCCGCGTTTTGCGCCTCGTCCACGCGTCGCCGGAGTTGGAGTTTGGGGAAGGACCGAGGGTGATATCTGGATAAACGGTGTTGGCGTATGCGGGGTCGTCATGTCAGGAGTCAAGATATAACAAACACAGGTAAACACTATCGAGTGTACGCGTCGGGCTTGCGCGTCGATCTTGAACACCATCTACCATCATGGACCACTTCCCCACCAACTGGGGGCGCCCCGTAAGTCAATCTCTCATAGACTGTGCCGATTCTAATCCATTGGCGGTCAAAGAGAAACGATGCGATTGACCCATATGGGACCTACCCTCTCCACCCAAGACTTAACAATCAGACAAAGGATGCATTCGCGGAAGGCGTCCAGCACACACAACAACCAATCGTCACTGGGACGAGCGTCCTCGCTATTAAATTCAAGGACGGTATCATGATGGCAGCCGACAACCTCGGTACGTCCACCTCTTCTATCAAGCATGCTGCGCTCATTCGGAGCGTTGTCTAGCATCATACGGCTCGCTTGCGCGCTTCAAGGACGTGCAACGTCTTCAGGCTGTTGGGGATTACACCGTCATCGGCGCAAGCGGCGACATGTCCGACTTTCAGTACATACAACGATTACTTGACGACATTGCAGTCGGGGAGATCGCGGCACAGGACGGGCACGAGCTAGGCCCGGTGGAGATACACGAGTTTCTGTCACAAGTCATGTACGGACGGCGCTCGAAGCTCAACCCTCTCTGGAATTCGCTCATCATCGGTGGATTCAAAGATGGGAAAAGGTGCGTGGTGACACCATATGATTTCTTGGAGGGGCTGATGCATTGCTTAATGCAGGTTCTTGTCGTTTGTCGATCTGTTGGGGACAACATATACGGCTTCAACGATTGCTACTGGGTACGGGGGTTACATTGCGCAACCTCTGCTTCGCAAAGCCGTCGAGGGTTATGAGGATGTATTGACAGAAGAACAAGCACGGAAAATATTGGAGGATAGCATGCGTGTTCTTTTCTACCGTGACGCTCGAAGTTTGAACAAGGTTCGTCTGTCACCTAATCCCATTTGTACCCAGCCACGTATCTGAGCTCTTTCTTCTGTCTAGTATCAACTTGCGACTATAACAGCTGCTGGGGTACGGATCTCAGATTCATTGCACCTGGAGACGTCGTGGAACTTCGCCGAGGGCATCAGGGGGTATGGGCCTCAGACTCAGTAGCCAACACCGTCCTGTTTTTCCTGTTGTACAAACACGGTGGTTCCCTCGCTTCGGTTGGTCCCGAACTGTACACACTCAAACATAATCAGTTCAGACGATCCCTCTACCACGAAACTACTGCTATTGATAAACATTGCCACTTTCACAGATTAGTGGCTTTCCCTCTCCCAATCAAAAGGACAGTTCAATATCATCAACACCGCCGTCTCCCATTGGTAACGTTATACATCCGCACTGGATCTGACCAGCTTGTGATATGGCGGCGGTAACTCCTGCATCACACCGGCATCCTGATGTTGGAATATGATCGCCGTTCCTATTTCCTCTTCCTCTTCCGAACGTACGCGTTGGACATGCACCACCGATGATCCAGAATGCCACTGTCGCAAGTGGTTTATGGGGCGAAGAAGCGTGTCTACGCAGAGCTCACCCTCGTCGTGGCGATGGGTATACCTGCCCGACGAGGCGCGTGGGCCGTGTGAGTCATACTCGGGCAAACGATAAGGGGGTGCAGAGGGCGTGGCGCTGTACAGCTCGCTTGCAGAACGCAAAATCCAGAGCGCCCGTCTGGTAGAGCGCTGCTCTCGGACAGGGGGAGAGCGGTGTGCGGAGACGCCAGTCACACGCTGGGGTTGTGTGCCCGTGGGGACGGAAGATGACTGTCCGGGTTGTGCGCGTGAACCGGACTGTGGTTGTGGATCTGGCGGTCTGAGGGTGGACGTGTGTGTCCAAGAGCGGGGTGGGGCGCGATAAAAGGATGGACCAGTTTGATTCGAGAGTAGGGATGCGTCGGACAGGTGGGGTTGCATGCGTGTATTGCGGCACGAGCCGGGCTGGGACTGTAAAGGTGCGATTGTAGTTGGTGTCAGCGCAGAGCCTGCCCTCGAAGGCCAGATCCTCGCGGAGAACTCCTTCCTCCGAGCTTCGTACCTGAATCTCCCCCCGTTTGGTGAGTAATTTCTCCGGGGAATGCCTAGCGTAGAGGAAGAAGTTATATCGTGCGTTCTCATCGACGTACTTGTCGTTGTCGCCGCCGGCACGGCAACCTCAAAGGGTCTTGGAAGGGTGTCCTGGGCATCCAGGAGTTTCCGCCGCTGGCGACACATCATGATGGCATAGATGGCCATCGCCACGATTCCCGCCCCACCTAGTGAAACGCAGACAGTGACAATGACCGTATCTGCATGGTTGATATCGATGGTAACCCAGTCCCTACTCAGTTGCATGTGAGGGTGATCAGGGAGGGTGCGGCGAAGCATGAATGCTGTTGGTCGGGGTGGTTCGCGCAGACGAAAGGGTAGATCCCTGGGCTGCGCTGGTCGACATTTCGAAAATCCGTCAGATGGATCCGCGGATGGGGTGTCTTGGGTGTCAGCGATGTCAATGATAAAACTCGTCGCGCCAGATATGCCATTCCTAACCAGATGAAATGAACACGTGGTCGAAGATAAGACACGGACGTCCCTCGGCACGGGTGTAATAAATTGAATGACTCACGTATCGCTGACGAGAACTGGCAGAATATCAACATTCACACGCACAGAGAGGCAAAGCACGCCTTTTAGTTCAACTACCAAATTGCCATCAATTAACAAGACAACTTACCGACAACTTGTCCCGAAAGCTCCCCGCTGCTCGTGTACGAGAGAGTATGTTCTCCGGACGGTACAAAGTAATTGTATACACCGCCAAATTTAAGAGCCACGATGCTGACCGAGTACGGCGGTTTCCCTCCGGAAAAAGATATTTCCCAGGTACCGCATGGTATGAGACGGCCAAAAACAGACGAGGACACTTGGGGCTGGGATGCTTCTATAACAACAGGTGACTCGGACTTGGTCAGGCAATCCGTTGAGCCTGCTGTAAAATGAGTAAAGCAAGGTCAGACGTGTGGGAGGAGGATCAAAGATGAGGATGAATAGACTCACGAGCTACTGTGTACATAGCTGGGAGGGCACCCAGGAATGTGCCGAAGGAGTCCAAAAGCGTTAGAAAAAGCTGGGTACCTGGAGGATCCGTTGCTGAGCACATTACTTGCTATGAGGGATGACTACGATCATACCTGCAGGGTATTGTACAGTCCAATGCAGAGATGACGGCTCGTAACCAACAAGAGACATCGCGGCCTTTCCTCCTGGCTCGAGCGCGAGGACATGATACGACACACTGGAGAGTTTGTTCGTCTCGGAGGAAAGTGAAATATTCAATGACTCGCATTCCATCAGCTGATTCGGTCCCAATCGGGTCCACTTTGCGTCAACTGTGGGTCCTTGAAATATGGGAACTGGAACAACACACTTTGTTTCTGCTGTGGGATCCCATGGCCCATGAAAGCATATTGTTGTCCAGAGCACGACACCGGTGAAAGGATAACAACCAAATCACAAATACACCCAGGAATGATCGAAGTCCCAGGACCATGACCTTGGACGTCACCAACCAGCCAGGATGGACGACGCTGGGGAAGTGCAGATAAACGTAATAAGCGCGGGAGAGGAGTCGGGGAACTTGAAAGAGAATAGTCGGGAAAGAGAGGAGTCGAATAACGAAACAAGAGCAGACGTAAAGATGCCAGGGACCAGCCCGACTTGCGTGCCAAGGCCCGATGAAAGGACAGGGCAGCCCGGCGTGCAACAGATTCCGTTCCAGCGGGATAGAGGTGGCCCGAGATGCAGTAGTAGTGTGAATAGGGAATACCGTGGGTGACCTACCTAGCTCTGAATCATCCCGGGGTGTCCGAATCCAAAAGAAGCATCACAGAGATCACTGCCCCAATCGGTGAGTTGTATAGATCGCGTACGGTGTTTTCCGCGGGTTTGATTAACGAGAGGGATTCTGACAATCTTTTGAGACAGCAAATTTCAGTGATAGACTGGACTCTGGAGCCTGAGGCAATGAAGGTGGGATGAATAGACAAATCTGGCAACAGCCTAAGTCGGAAAACACCTTGAATGGGGGCAAGAACAGGAGTAGTAGTGTCATGGTATGGGTCCCGGCTGGTGCCACAGGAAGGCTGATGGGCCCATCAACCTCGGTGATCCGGAAGCACCACTCTGCCCACCGTGGGTAGGTGGAATCCAAGCTTAACCTCACGAGGAGGTAAAAGATCTGAAACCGGGATAAAATTCCCAACATTCGTTGTCGTTGACTGTGACTCGTGAGCAGCAACTCGTAAGACACGACTTTTTTTGCAGCATTCACACAGCCGAGCTACGGTGGCTAGGTTACAGTCTGATTTAATTTGGCGGGCCCATCGCCTTTCTGCCAGGACTGCACTGTGCATGTAGCGCTTGGGCTCGCATGGAATCTGTCAATCATCCCTTGGACTTCGCATGTCTTCAGGGTCACAGCAGAATCCTGTCGGATCAATCCTGCAGCTGGCAGTTTGATGGGACCCAACGTTGAACGTTCTGAACTGAACCCCGAGCAATTGTAAGCCCGGTCTGAGACGAGTGATCTGCAACAAAAGAGTGACTAGCTGGGTTCGCTGATGTATTGAGAACATCGCTTTTCCCGACCAAGTTCCGAATCGTCATGTGTGATTCCCTCTAAAAAATTACATACAAACGTCCAGTGGTTTCAATCGTTCCTGGTCCTGACATTGCATCCCGTGGCAGATTTCCTATCCTCAGCTTTTCCCCGTAGATACGCGAATCTACGCAATCTGCGACAAGACTACATTTGAAGCAGTCACTTTGACATCGACAGGCTCGTTTTCAACAGCTACAAGCTGGACCTTGTTGTCTTGCGCGACAACGACATAACGCTATTTCGATATGTACCAAGATAGCAAACGTCAGTGCATTTCCCAGTTCGGTGACTCCATCAAAAGGAACGGAGGAAACTGAAAATGAGGTAGTCGAGGATGCACCTCGCGCGTACCTTTGAACGCGGAGACCCGAGGAGACCAGAAGCATCGAAGAGGAGTCCTAGGCTGCTCGTAAGTTCGCCCTTGTCGTCCGCGATGAAGCGAACGCCTGTTATTTGGTGATATTTATGGGAATGAGCGCATTTCCTAGACGAAAAGACAACGCACCAGTTCCTTGCGGAGCAAGTTTATCCTTCCAAGCCCTGTTGCGTGGTCCTAAGTAGGCTATATGCGCGAGCACGAGCAGACGGGAACGTACTGGGTCACAAAGGCATCATTGACAACGACGACGTAAATGTCCTTGATTCCCTTCGCCTTGTACTTGTCATAATCCTGGATATACTGAGGTACCTGGGAACTGCAAGCAGGTGTGAACGCGCCGGGAACACCGAGCTATAGTCGATCAGGATCGTTCATGTCGAAACGCGGTTGAGACATCAGAATAACACTCACGATGATATTCTTCCCGCTTAAATTGAGTTTGAAACTCTTTTCGGGATTATCTTCTTTGACGTTCAGTGCGGGGATGTCGTCGCCAACGCTTATCTGGTCCGCGGCGAGGACACTGGCTGCTGCAGAATGCGCTGCGCGGGCTGCGCCTGTGAGAATGGAGGCCATTACAAAAAGTCGAGTCAAGTCCTGGGAGGTAACAGCGATCTTATATCCTCGAGGCCCGGGCTATGACGTCAATGCGGAACTCTGTCACGTGAGCAAGCTAACCCCAGCACATATTGTGCTATGTTCATGGCAGGACCACTGCAAGTCTCTCGAGCTTAGGATCAACCAACGAGATCAGAGGCACAGGTGGAAATAAAATTTACGACCGCGAGATATTCTGATATTGTAAACTCGCACTTTGATACTCTGTGAGAAATAACCTGTCACGCTCGGTCACAAGGAAACTGTGTCCATCGTGAGCCAGCTCGTGTGTAGACGAGACGAAGAAAAGTGGGCACGTACGAGAGCAGCTCGTTCACATAGTCTTTCACTAACCCTATGCTCTCCGTATCCATTGTGGAGCTGGATACCATCTGTGGCAAACTCACTGGGACAGTCAGTCAGCAATCCACGCCACGCGACTAGTCGAGGAAGATCGAGAACATACCCAACATTCTCAATAAATGTTCCGCTCCATAGATCGCACTCATGTCCTTCTCCTGCCCAACCTGTACTTTGGGACCAGTAACATAGGCCTTGCGGATCTCCGCATACTGAGGGCGCTCGAAGCGGTAGAGCAAGTTCGCGCCAAGGGAGCGATCGAAGTAAACAGTGAGCCCAGAAATGATGGTAGGGAGGACGAGGTCAGGGTCGCGCAAGCTATGTCGAAACCCAGTGAGGTTGTCACTAGACACCTGAAAGATTACATACCTTGTCTGTTTACCCATTTTCGCGACATACTCTTTGAACTCTTGGAGGATTTCGACCACATTTGGCGTCCTCGGAAGCGGGACCAGCTACGTTCATAATACCATGGGTGGTGACACACAAAACGAGCAACAGATGGGAGTAGATACCCAGATAGTAAGGGGACGCATATATCCAGTCAAAGAAAGACATACCTGGTTATTTTTCGTGATAGCTTCCCAGTCGTCGACGAGGAGTACTTTGAGTACCTCCGGCACATTCAGCTTCATCTCCGGCTTTCGACTATTTTCGTCCTACCCACATCACACCGACCAGTCAGCGATCAGACACAACATACGGGGAGCCTCAAACTGAAAAGCGAGAGATGCCAACAGCGAATCCGCAAAACGAATACCACGCGCCCACTCACTATACGCTTGCCATTGAAGCCCAAAGACGACTCACCTCTTCCCTACTCCGCTTGGTTCCCCTCCCGTCCTTCCTCCCACCTCGTCCTGTCCCAGTCCCAGCTCCGCCACCCACACCACCCGCACCGCTCCCCCCTGCGCCTTTTTTGCTCCCCGCCGCGGAAGAGGTCGCTGCTTGGGACGCTTGGCTCGAGAGTGCTTTCTGAAGTGCGACGTTGGCCTCGTTAAACTTAAGGAGACGCGCAAGGGGGACCCATTCGTCCCATCTACAGAAATGCGCGTGAATCAGTTCTGGGGGCAGCGCCTCGCCATTACTACAGCTGGGGGGCGGGAGGCAGAGAAGGCAGAGGCTAATACCAAACTCGCTCGGTCCACGAAGGAAATAAGACACAAAAGAAGCACGAGAACAGACGAAACAAGTGCATGGAGAAAGCAAGAGAGCAAGGAACGCAAGCGGCAGAACTCACGTTTGCTTCCACCCCTTGTAGTGTACCAAGAAATGTGGGCCAACGCCCGCGAGTTTCGTGTTGGTTTCGTCCCACATCTCGGTTTTCAAGATCTTGGCTTCATAGATGAGGGGTCCGTGATAGCATAGGACACGTTCGTTGACCGTGAATGGGATGCTGCCAGCGGTAGACATGTCTCTTGACGCTGCAGAGGGTTGGTGCACTGGTGGCTGAAGGTAGCAAGGCTAGATTGCTTGGAATAACAAGACGGACGGAACCCAAGTTGCATCCAATTGTGAAGCACGTCCACTAAACCGCAAATGGATGACTTCGTAGTCAAGGGTTTCGGCGCCGAGCTTCTTTTTGGACGAATGAAATTGAAAAGCCTTCAAACTTAACAACTTCACGGTGTCAGGACACTCTGGGCAATTGTTTGCTTTCTGACCTACTTCAAGCTGACTTCGACGGACGTATCTAGGTTACGGTCACTTTGGGAATAAAGAGGAATAACTAGACATCAACGTTCATGGTCCCCTGCCGCCCGAAACACCACCGGATCATGTTAACTTATACAGCTTGGAAAGGAACAACCACGTCATAAAGAAACCACACAACCAGAAGAGGACCTGGAATACGAGGAGACACTGTTGTTGAGAAATCTCGGCCTCTCTACCCACCAGCTATACGACCCCGCGTCGTCCTCGTCACGTTCACAACCCCGTATGCGAGTCCCTCGACGCTCCTGTTCGCGCGCCAGTTCTCCAATCCCCCCTCAGGATTTCCTACCCCATCTGCGATATGTGACCGAATATAATTGGGTCTGCAAGCTGCGACAGGGGGCCGAGCACTATGACACTCATCGAGTACGGGTCTGCGGGGCATGCGGTGCCGCCGCTCGTGGTGTCACTGAGAGACGTTGGGGCTGATTGGCAAGAGGCATTAGCGGGGAACTGTTCGTAGGCGTTGCTCGTCCGATTACTGGCCCGGCTACCAACTGGTGCTACTGAGGTCCCAGTTGACGCTTTCTGTTTTCTTGTTGAAGGGACCGGGTCGACCTCTCGCTAGATTTTGATTGTGGTTAACTTCCTCGGTGGAAGGCCGGCAGGGTGAGTTATTGTTTTATCCGATTGTGCTGGTCGCTGACTGTGGCGTCTGGCTCCCTAAAGAGACACGACGGTCACAAAACGAAGAGTTAACTTTCACTTAGAGAGAGCTGGTTAAGCCCTATATTCCATAGTAAAAGTAAGAACTGGGGGAAGTACACTGGTATCTCCTAGCTTTATAGTAGTGAGTCCAAAGTTACCACTATTAGAGATGAGTGCCTAAGCAATGGACAGGTGCTGAGTTGAATCGGCACCAACTACGAAGTGCACACGTCACGGAACTGACACCGTTCGTTACACCGGTGCACCGATCAACGAACTTGATTGCTTCTTTGGGGACAAAGTTGACTGTCGCCTCTGAACGATCTGAACAGCCATCTGATAGTTGTGATCCTCGATGCATCGCAGGGCCCATCATACGGGCATCAGTGCCTCATTGGCACTCAGCATTCCTAGCATTAGACAAGGTCAGTTCACTCGCAATGTGGCTCACTTGAGCGCTAATCTCTGTCCAGACTCCAGGTACGCGTAAAAAGATCATCGTTACTTACTTATGTAACGTGAGAGCGGTGTGAACGCAACACTTACTTAGCGATGCCGGCGACGCGATCAATTGTACTGTTTCTTCGGATCCCATGAGGTCCCCTGGGAGGCTAGTACGTCACTGTGAGGGAGATTAAACATTGGCAAGACAATCCAACTCTATGTACAACGAGTACTACAAAAGCTAGACAGAAACAACAACTGTCACATCGAATAAGTAGACTCAAAACACAGTAGGGCAGACCCCGCGCAGGAAAGGGAAAAGAATTGCTAACCCAACCTATTACTTTATAACCACGGAAAGCGTTGAACAACAGGGAATAAAAAGCATGAAGAGCGTACACACAACCTAACAACGACAAGCATACATTCGAGTCCTCTGGATATATCCCGCACGATACGGGGAGAAATAAAGGGGGGACGCAGCAGCGGTCGGGAGAGCTGGTAAGGGGCCGAGGGGGGAAAGGAAGAACGGGATGGATCGGAAAGCGGGGCATCGGACCGGAAAAATGTGGTTTGGGAATCGTGGAGGTGGCCAAGAAGACGACTGGCTGAAACGGGCACTGCTAGCAGCGTCAGCGACCAGCCCAATTGGACAAAACAATAACTCACCCTGCCGGCCTTCCACCAAGGAAGTCAACCACAACGGGAATTAAGCGGGAAACCGACCCGGTCCCTTCGACAAGAAAACAGAAAGCGTCAACTGGGACCTCAGCAGCACTAGTTGGTAGCCGGGCCAGTAATCGGACGAGCAACGCCGACAAACAGTTCCCCACTAATGCCTCTTGCCAATCAGCGCCACCGTCTCTCAGTGACACCACGAGCGGCGGCATTGCATGCCTCGCAGACCCGTACTCGATGAGTGTCATAGTGCTCGGCCCCCTGTCGCGGCTTGCGGACCCAATCAAATTCGGTCGCGGACCTGTCACCTTGTACACATTCATCAGGGTAGCGGACACCTGAACGACGCCCTAAATTGCGGAACATGTCACGGAGGCCGTCATAGTCGGGAAGATCGGTAAAGGAGAGGGACAGGGCATAAATCAGAAGGAGGGTGAATTCGGTAGGAAGAGCAGCTGTCATTGGACTTGTGAGTGGTGACGAGTAAGGATTCGAGTCTTGGTGAGCGTCGGGGTGGTAAGAAGCAGACGATTGCTTGCGGTGACAGCGATGACGTATCGGAGAAGGGGTAGGCAATTCTGAGGGGGGGATTGGAGAGCTAGCACGCGAACAGGAGCGTCGAGGGGTGCGGGGTTGTGAGCGCGTACGAGGACGACGCGGGGTCGCACAGACAGCGAGCGGGCAGAGAGGCCGAGATTTCTCGACAATAGAGTGTGTCTCGTCATGTTCCAGGTTTTCTTCTAGTTGTGTGGTATCCTTGTAACGTGGTTGTTCCTCCTTTTCCAAGTGGTCTTGATAAACATGATCTGGTGGTGATTCGGGTAGCAGGGGACCGAGGGCGTCTAATTTGGCTTGTAAAATGAGCTCCCAAGTTTGGGCTACAGTCGGTGCACGTATTTTCCGCCAGGGCAGCGTTCCACGGAGGAAGTAAATGAGCATATAAGCTAGTGACTCAAGGTCGTCACGACGAGCGCATTCTGTAGGGGTGTTAAGAGTCCCATTAACTACGAGTTAATGTGTGACGGACCGACGCCACGATGGGCATTTAAGCTAGCAAAGAGGCTTGTTCCTACGCCGTGCCTGCCCTCCTGCTTGTAAGCAACATGTTCGCCTGTTCTGGAATCCCTGAAGCGACGTGCGAGACCAAAGTCGATGACATTGACGATGGACGCAGTTGGTGACGATGGCAGGCCCATAACAAAATTGGCAGGTTTTACGTCGCGATGTACAAATGAACGGGAATGAATGAATTGTAGGCGAGATATCTAGGCAACGAAAAATGAGCGTGGGTAGAGCGATTCATATAGTCTAATCGGCTTGGTGTGGAGGTGGGGCAGGAAAAAAAGACGCACAAGTTGATCTGCGAGGAGGAGGACAGTCTTGAGGGAGAAATGTCTGTTGCAGACCTTGAAGAGATCTTCCAAGGAGGGGCCCAGGAGATCAATGACCATGACGTTATAGTCGCCTTGTTTGCCCGAGTACATGATCCAGGGCACGCCAGGGCCACCCATGAGAGACTTGTAGACCTTGGACTCCTGGCGGAGGGGGGACGTGAGCGAGTGGGGAATGGCTGGCTCGAGCTTGATAGCGACTTCTTTGCCCGCTATGGTGTGTACGCCGAGGAAGACGGAGCCTGTGGGATGGATGAGACGGCGACGGTAAAGTGTGCACTGATCAGATACGCACCGCAACCACCGTTGGCGATTTCCTCCTCGAGTCTGTACTTGCCGCCAAAGGTAACATCCATCTTGACTTGGTGGCAGAGGGTGACGGGGGAATCGAGCATGCTCTGAAAAGGTTTAGTTTTCTGGTTCAAATTATATAATACATCCCCATATGGCAATGATAGCATCACGTGACCGCGTCGCGTCGCCGTGCCTTTTTCTTTCATTTCTGGACGTCGCTTGAGTCGCTCCTCAGCTCGACTGGAACACGCTCAGGGTGTTACGTTGCTGTCACCTCCTCTAGTAGGAGTAAATACTAATATTGTAGTTCCCCCCGTATACTACCAGGAATGTTCCAACGGAGGCTATAAGCATCGCTTCCATTCCATCGCCACGCATGATGCATCTGATGCATTAATGGGGATTGCCACAGAATGGAACACACGAGACAGCACTGGCCGCGGGCATCTGCAAGTGATCGTCCGGGGTGTGGTACTACGAGGATTATCACCCTAGCGACGTATTTGGATCAATTACAACTAACTTAATCAAATCTATTTTACAATCCGATACGGCAAGCACAGCAAGACAACCACAGGTTTGTTATATTGTTACATCATCTTTCCTATGCCCTCCCCTGGCTCCTCAGCAGCTCCAGCTCGTCCAACGCTTTATTATGGAACTCCTGGTAATTCCATACTCCCGAGTTATCTTCACCGTGAGTGACCCATCCAAGCGCCGCTCCAGTTAGCCACGCCACGCGCAAGAACACAGTCCCGTCCAGGTACGCGTACTCGGGATCCACATCCACCCCGTCCTTGTACAGCGAGCCGAGCATAAATCCTGCCTCGCGATGCCCATACAGCACGTTAAAGTGCGCCAACGCCCGTTGGACTTTGCAGAGGTGCTCATTGGGGTGGACGAGCGCATCCGCAAGGATAGGGTACCATGGGTTCGGCGTAATCGCATAGGGAGACGTCGAAGAAGGGAGTGCACATGCGGGCGGGGTTGGGTTGGAGCCCGGGAGGGTATTGGAGTACTTTGACGATGGCGCATTGGGGAGCGGTGCAAGTGGTTGAGAAGTGAACGCTTTGAGAGCAAAACCCGGGCGACCACGAACAAGCCACCAAGTGATGCTCGTCAAAAAGTGCGCTCGAAGCAGCTTCGTTTGTGATGGACGTGACAAGTACGCGCAGATCGAGGGAATGAACAAAACCGATGTCACGATATGCGCACTGAAAATAACGGTCAGATATGCCAGGACATCCATCATGGCTGCACGTACGTGAAGAAGTCAGCACTGTATTCAGCTTCATTCCCGTCCCAGCTTCCGACACCATACATAAGGGTCGCAGCCCAGATGAGCTCCTCCATGCGTTCCTCCAGGTCTTCCTGACTCTCGATGTAACAGTCCCAAAACTCGCCATATTTGTTGATCACTTCGCCATGTGATTCGAGCATCGCAGCGTACTCGTGCTTGTCCAGCACTTTGGATCCGAAACGAGGGTCGCGAAGCATGAGTGATAAAATGTTCAATGCCCGCAGGCGCGACCCTGGCTTGGGCATCCACTCCGGCTCTGGGCATCACACTATCAGACACGAAGAAGGCGACAGTGGGGGCAACTTACCTTGCCTCTCCATATCAGTGATGGGAGTCGTACGCGTGGGTGTGAAGAGCAAACGCGTGATGAGCGTGGTTGCACCAGCAGGATGCACCGACGTCCATGCGAGACCTTTCGATCAGATACCTTTCGATCAGCAAATGCACGGAGAAACCATATAGCTGTTTCGGACTACGCACTCTCCGCGATGAGACCCGGTATGCCAAACTCGGCACCGTAACCGGCGTGGATGATTGGGTGAATGAGAATCTCGAGGAACCGATTGAGCATCTGGGGTTGCTCAACGCCTTGCTGCGGCGTGCGGACGTTGTAGTGGGGAGAGAAGATGTATTTCTCGAGAATATCAGAGATGGCCGCACCGGGCTCGAGCACGACACGGTGGAAGTAGTCGAGGTAGGCATTGTAGTACCTTGGCACCAACGTCAGCGAGGAGAGACAGGGGACATCAGTACGCACTGGTCGTTTCCCAGGTAGTCCGTGAAGTTATCGCCTGTGATCGTGACCTTCTCGGGCGGGACGAACGCGACACGCATATGGTCGAGGTGGGTATCCTGGTAGGCAGCGCTTATCAAGGGTCCCGGGGCGCCGAGGGCATATAAAGCGAGTAAGTGGTGGACAGAGTGACTGCACGGGTAAGCAACCAAGGATCCGCGACCGACGAAGGAAAGAGACATACTTGTGGAAGCTGAACTCATTGAAAAAGACATGGCTCCGCTCGTGGTTGTCCCTGAGCGCCTTCAGCAACGCAGCCGTGGCCTCTGGCCCATAATTCGGCACACGGCCGGGTGCGAGGAGAGAAGGCGGGGGCTTGACACCCGGAAAGAGGCGGGAGAGCACCTCCTGCGAGGAGGGTGTTGCAGGGACGATGATCTCTGGCGGTGCGGAGGTGGTCATGATAGCTGGTGTGTAGAGCGAGGATGGGCTTTTGGTCGCCACTTTATAGCCCTATGATGGAGGCTATGAGCATCTGAGATAACACGTCGGGCTGTAGTATCTAAGCCCGCATACTATCCGCACTAGCGCAGCCGACATACTTACGCAGACTAAGGCTCCACATTTGATCCTACAGAAACCGATTACGAATCCAGTCGGAACGGGCAAAACAGTGAGTGGCACTCCAGGCACTGAGTACTGAATTGCCACGGCCCAAGGAGATGTAAACGATCAGAGACGTTAGGGGACACCTTGGGGACACCACCCGTCGTTTCTACTAGCAAAGTAGCGCTGCAGTAGTTGTATGATCTTTGGCGTTTATACCTGTACAACTTGCCACATGTTGGCGTGTTCAATGGTGCGGTCGTCCTGAGATGTTTGGGGCGCTGGTGTGATGGCAGGTGTCCAAGTCGCGGCGCTTTGTCCGGCCCGGTGTCGAATTACCCATCAATTGAACCTCCGTGGACCAGAATTTCTAGGAGGCCCAACGAATGAACTTCAAGACAAACGTGTATCTACGAATCGCGCCAAGTCCCAGATGATAAATGCTCACTGGTACAGAAAATACAAAATGAATCATATGTAGTTCGAATATGTATCCTAATAAAAGAGTCGTTATCGTAAGTTATTGCAATCAATTTTACAAGTATTGTGATGAGATTTGAGAGGTGCAATGGCATAGACAGGTCTATGACATGAAGTATCGGCCTTTTCACACGATGTTGTCTCTGTCTCTTTGATTGAAGGCCTCGATCAGGAACTGAATCCGGGGGTGTCGATGACGATGAGCTTGACCTTGAATCGCTACTCTTCGACCTCTACGTTGATGACCTCGACCTCAGCAAGAGGCGATACTTCACCGTTGGTCAAATCCGGAATCTAGAGCTCCAGGCTCCAGCGTAATTCAGACCAAGCCGTTGCCACGATCATGATGAAGGTAGAGTCAGACTTCGCTCACTTCAGCCAATATTAATATTAATATTCTTGTTCCCTTCTTAGGCCCCTCGCGCGGTGCTCCTGAAAGGGCAGAACAGAACTAAGCTCCTGTTCTCACTGCGAAAAGTGTAGTGTCCTTGCCTAACCTACATACTAGCACCGATTCCAACACCCTTCATTTGAGCACCGGGTATTCATTTGGTGTGAGTTGTCAGAATGGTTGTTCATCCCATAGATCCCTAAACGAGAACGAAACAACCAGTCTCTCGTGATAGTGGAGGCTGACGCCAATTGAGCGCCACCACTCCCGGCTGTAACTGACGGGTCAGCCTCCCCATCAGAACGATATAAAACGTGGACTTCTACCAATCCACATGCGCCCACCCCTTCTCACCGACACTCGTGTTCAGCTTCCTAAACCTTCCCTCACGCTACCATGTCTTCATCGCTCCCAAAGTCCTCCATGTCTCTTGGAGAACTCGCCATATGCGAAGATATCTCCGATAGTCACCGGGAATACGCCATTGGCTTGTTCTCCAACATCGAGAAAATACGTCAATGGCATGAAACGGGCTGCCCGGAAGCTCGGGAGGGTCGGGCCTGCTCGGTCTGTGAGCTCTGCAGTGCCGGCGGGTTGTTGGGCGCAACGAAAAAGGCCCTCGTGTCCCTCAACGGCGCTAAGAAGCATCTCCAGGAAGTACGTACGTCGCTCGGAAAGAGCGTCCCTAGTCACGGTACGTCTGCCTAGCATTCTCGAACACTGTTACCCAAGGTTTCTACGAGGGCAGGGGCACCCAGTCGAGAAACCCTGTTCAAGAGCAATTTGGCAACGGCCATTTTGCTCTGCATCGTCACGGTGGGAGACACTCTCCGAGCGCAGCACGCGGTGTGGCAAGCACGCCTTCAGGGTGAGCTCGCGACGTCGCCCTCGTCCGATCCGAGTCTCCAGGATATCAACACGGATCCCGGTAACTTGGACAAGGACAGTAACGGGGACGTACTGATTTCGACCTACTCAAGTCCAAAGTTAGTCGGTTTCGAGACTAATCCAAAGCTCGCCGCGGCTCCTATTGGCTGGGTTCTGGAGCCCACATCGAGTTCCTCTAGGCTTGTCGTTTTGAGGCGGTGCTTGTCGAGCGACTGTCCTTGTGAGGCTGATAGGGCGAGCGCTGCTTCGAACACGAATTTGGGGGGTACTTTTGGATCGCAGGTTGTTTCAAAGGTCCCCCCGCCACCCCTGGATTCCAAGAAGACGCGCACATTCAAGGTAACTGCAAAATTGGAGACAACCACCCGAGGGAGCGGCAATCACGCTGCGCAGTTTATGACCACGCCTCTTGAGCGTCATCCCAAGGGGACAAGTGATCCGTCAGACGCTCTGGTCAAAACGAGGACGAATGCACAGACCCAAAAGACAAGTACGTATCACGATCTAAACAGCTCGGATATACGAGCGCTCGATGCGCAACGGCCACAAGACGTGGTGCTTGGGGAAGAACATGCACCATCGGATGCAAGATCAGAGACAACTTTGTTGACACAGGAAACCGAGTCCTCGTTGTCGTCGCAAGAGTTGATAGTGGACCCTCGAGTTTTCCGCCTTCGCGCGCAGATCGTGCGATCCGATGATACATGCCGAGCGTTGGTGGAGTGGTGCCAAACCTGGATGGCTGGTCTGCAGTTGAACCCTCAGGAGAGGCACGGGACTGGACCTGAAGCCTCACTGGTGCACGAACCGACGATGAAAGACAGGCGTGGATACCCACTTGCACTGGCCCGTGGCCTCGAAACGGTCGAGCCCGGACCGTCGCTATGCAAGACGGGTCGAGTTGGAGAAGCTGTCGCGAATGGCCTGTCTCATGGTGACGACAGGACGGCGGCCCCAGAACAGCGATTCAACTCGGAGCAGGAAGAACTCAAGAGGCGATGGCTTGAAGCACGGAAACGGTACAAAGACAGGGCGAGACATCCGGCGGTCATCTAAGTGGACTTGACCTTCTCTGATCAAACGAGTGTTTTTCTGGCACTGAGATACTCGGAAGCAAGCGGTGAATGGCGAAGCAATGTTTGTACATTACATCGGGTATGTCTTGAATGACGAATCCATCGTGAATAAGAACAAAAGCAGGCTCGCAGACTTACCCAACAATCACTCTATACGAGTCTGAGCCCCCGCAGGTCCCGGCACGGACAATGCCAAGTGGATGGAGCTTCGTGGACCCGGACTACATGACTACGAGAGGTGTTCGCTGTCTCCCGCTTTGATGTTTCTTCAAGACCTATAAGGCCCCGCACGACCAGTAAAGCCTCCCTTGTCAAATCCTCCATTGAGCACCTACCGCATGCCACCTCCTAAACCTCGGCCGTCGAGATGACGACGGACATTAAATCCCTCCTCCAGACACTCGTCGAGGTCGAGAACCGCCTCCAGATGACGCATACTTGGCTTGCAGAAATGTCAAAGCAGGACTCGGAGATGCAAACTTACATCAAAAGATGGACCGTCCCGCGCGACAGGTACGAAAAACGCGTTGGTAAAGCCAACGCATCTTTCGGACCCAAGGACTGGGACGAGATCATGGTATTCGCACAGACGTACGTGCAAGAATGCGTGCACAATCCATGGGACTTTTCCTCCATGCTCGAGCACCTCAGACAGATCTGCCGCCAAGATGGAAACTTTCGAGGATGTCAGTCGCCACATGCGCACTGTACTGCGGGTGAGTTATGCATCCTCGACAAGAGACGTACTTGGTTAATGAAAGTTACCAAGTCGTCAAAATGAGAGCAGTGTTAGAGATAGGGATTCCGGATAGCGAAGCGACGTCGTACCAGGAATTGTTGGAAGAAAATACCCGCCCCCTCACGGGCCTCACGGGGATGATCATGGAGGTACAGACACTGATGACGCAACGACGGGATAAAGCGATCGAGGTATCGCAGCGATTGGAGAAATCTGGCACAGGGAAAGGTCGCCGTCCAGTTTGTTGCGCAGAAGCACTCAAGGCAAGTGCCGCAGCGTTATTTCATGTCCTCTGGTGAAGCTGACTGGGCGGTACAGTGTGGTCCCAAGTACAAGACCTAGTACTATGTGGCGAGCTTCCATCAGTTGCACTCAGAGGGTGTGATCTGTGAATGTGAGCATGTCATAGGATACAAGAGCGGTTGGTGAATTGTTGATGTCAAGCGCACAATCCAGAGAACACGAATGACAAAAGCATATATAACTGAAAGGGCGTCGGATGGGAGGGGGCGGATTAACCACTATTCACTATTAGACGAGAAGTGTGCACTGAAGGACAATTGTCAATAGGGGATAGTAGGCAATGTTGATTGAGGGTCTGACTCTGAGCGCATCGTACTACCAGATGTCACAGACAAGAAAAGTACATCTGTTTGCCTAAGCGTTCATTGGGCTACCCAATGGGCAGGAACACCAGGGAAAGTGCCGTACAAGGGTGCTCCGGTCCAATCAAAGTCCTTGCAAAAGCCCTCAGAAACGCAACGTAACACCTGCTTTCTCCTGTAGTACAAAGGATGTAGCCTGTCGGCGTAGGTTCAGTGCTGTCAGACTGGTATTTAGCGAACAAGACCCTACTTGTGAGCTATCACATCTTAGCGCGACGATTGGACAAGATATGGGCAAATAAAATTATAATTTGAGCCTAAAAATATGGTCATTGTTGGCACGCCGACGACCTCAGTGCGGGACCCCTACCTCGCAGATGACATACAACACTATCTTGCGCAAATGGATCAAGGTTTGATACCAACTACACGATTCGTTCATGCAATCAGAGGTAAGGAAAGGAAAGAGCCCCAAGCATGATAGTGTGCGACAAAACAGGTGTTGGTGCCAGCAAATTTAGATCGGTTTGATTTTGAAGTGGAGAGAAATGAGAGAGAAAATAAGACACTAGGGCAAGGGTTATCCAATGCTCAGAGAAGAAATGTGCGCACATACCTTCAAATCCTGCACCAGATAGTAGAAGACGCGAAGCCCTTCCGGGTCCTCACTATCCTGGATATCAACTAGGGACCCGATTTTTGCAGTCTAACCAATAGTTAATACAGCTCTTTACTGATCTAAAAGGCTCGTGACGAACCTCGAAGGCGATGTGGTCATTTCCGATGCGGATTTCGAGCTCTTGCTTTCCGACTATGTTCTTTTTTGGCCAGTTTGTGTCGTCTTCCCTGCAACAGCGATGAACGCGATGGTGACACACTAGGTAGATCATGTACTTACTTTGTGATATCGCTGGCCTCGACGATGTGCTTGAGCTCTTTGACCACTAAAGGCCCAACCCACACTGAACAAGACGTGATGAGTCGAGTGGGGAAATAGAACAGCCAGCGCACGCACTTTCTTTGCGGATGAGACTGTCGTTTCTGTAGTTTGAGTTGTTTGCATATCGCAAACGACCATGCGAGTACTCGAATTCGAGGAATTCGTGTCCATGTTTACCCGAATGGCCAGTGCTACATGCAATGTTCAGCGTTGATGTTGTCTCGACAACACCAATACATACTAATATCTGGAGAGAGGTCAGCACCCTGCATACTGTGCACATCAGCCATACATACCTCAGGTAGAATGGGTCCTTGTCATACGAGCCCATCGTCGGCGGTGTTGAAAACGTTGAACATTGAAGTTTGCCTTTCGAAGGATATATGACCAACTCGCCAGCAATCCGGGATTTGCCGGATTGAGTCCAAGAAATCTGAAGTCCCTCGTCGCAGTCTTCCTGCATTCGCGTCAATATGTTGACTCGCTCGTCGCGAACGTCGTGGACGGCGCTGGCGAGATGGGTGCGATGTAACAACAGCAACTCTTTGTACGTGTCTGTTTCTTCTTCCCTTCGAGCTGTGCCAAACCTCGGACAGAACCGCATCACCTCCAAAGACGGACGAAAAGAATGAAGCACCTGTCGTGCTGTCCGAGGCCGACATTGCCTCCATGGTCATCCCCGGCCGAGCCTTGTACCCTCCAACGACAATTCCCCGTACACACGCTATTCCCGTCGCCGAGATTCACTTCCGGTCGCATCATCATTACCCACTTGACCTCTTTGCGCATTTCGCCGGGCATGCAGCGAGTGCGCTGGGTATCCCTGCAACGCGTCCTATACCACTTCCGACACAACGCTCGATGTGGACCGTCCTCCGAGGACCGTTCATCCATAAAAAAAGCCAGGAGAACTTTGAACGACGCGTACACAAGCGGGTCATCAAGGCATGGGATGCAGACCCGGTCATCGTGGATAGGTGGGTGCGCTACTTGCGGAAACACCAGATGCCAGGTGTTGGTATCAGAGTCACGACATGGGAGAGGGCGCCGTTGGGGATTGGCAAACGGATATATGAGCAAGCGATGGAGAAAGTACGCACTGGCCCCGAGGAGATCAAGGCACTGGCGGAGAAGATCGTGGAACAGGAAATGTCAATAGCTGGTGAGGGAGAGCAGTCGCCCATAGAAAGACCACCCAGCCCCAAGTACTCGTGACGTCGTTCTCTCGAGCACTCAAGTACTCATGATTGGCATTCTCACCGATATTGCACGTAATTCCCGTCAATAATACTATTAGAACTGGCAGGAGCGGGGGCAGAAGACTTGATGTACAATATGAGCATATCCAAGCGGGAAGTAGCACGCCAGATGAAGTTGACGATGGGTATCACCATCGTTATCATATGCCACACCACGGCTGTCACTTTTCAAATTGATCTTTGACATATTGTCGGAGTATATTCATTACTTCGCGTTTTACTGCTGGAGGTATGGCGGCTGTAGTTAGCAGGATGAGGCGCGTTATACCGAACTCAGTGCAAATGCATATTCACCTTGTGCGGGAGGGGATATATCCTCTAATATCGCCTGAAAGGAAAGCGTATCCATCGAGCGTGCGCGTTCTGCGCATTTCGTCAGCTCAGCTCTCCACATCCCCGAGGAAAACCAAGGATACCCTTTGCACGGTGACGCATCTCATCTACCCATCCATGTTCCGAGAGCTTGGAGGAAAGGAGACGAAGAATTCTGTGATCGGAGCGTAAGACTTGAAATCTGTCGGGGAGAAACCACGGCGCACCTGTCCCATTCTCCGCTTTCGACCATACGACGGTGAATTTGGGCATAGAATTCGTCTGTCTCAGGCGTTGACTTGGACATGAGTGGTACTCCCTCCCACTGGGAGGCTGATGTTGAGATCTGGATCGGTTAACACCAATCAGAGACAGGCTTTGAGTAAAGGCTGGGCACCAGGTAGTGCGAAGATCAAGTCACAATGTACTTACTTGCCAGTACATAATTAGTGTCGTGGCGATTGTGCTCTAAACACCAAATATAGGGGAAACTCTAAAGCTCGATTTGTACATTCACTCATGGTTATCGTTATTCCGCACAGCCCTCGAGCTCAGGACGATCAATGATTTCTTTGAGTAGGAAAACACACTACAACACGAAACTTTACAACATCACAAGGACAAGGTAAACGGTCCGGGGGAATAGGGTGACAGTTTCCATGCGGTTAGCAAAACGGAGGTGAGCAATGCGATGTCGAAACGTGAGGATGAGAACGAAGAGAATAAAGTTAAAGCTGAGCAAAAGGAGGGAAGCTAATATGAACGGGATCAAGGATGACGATCAGAGTGCTTGCTGAGCGCGGCGGTAAATTTCATCGTCTAGAAAAAAGTCATCGTCTCCCTCGATACGAGTGCCTTGGTGGCATGCAGCAGCATGTTTCCACCTGTACAACTGAGTTTGCGAGTATTGTGATCACCTCGTTCGGTACGCACCAATAGAGTTCTTTCACCTACAATACATTCAGCAAAATGGCTATCACGACTGTGAGTACTTGCCTTGATGTCTATATTTTTGATACTTTCCACGAGTATCCATTTCTTGCATTTGTGGCATTTCCCCTCCTGTACACTTGTGCGCTCGTTCTTGGCCGGATTTTGACGCTCGATTGTCCGGAAAGCAACCGGAGGAGAGAAAGGGCGGGCAGAGACGGAAGAAATTCCTTGAGAAGTTTAATGTAGGCTGGGCGCGTGTAAATTGAAGACGTACCGTGGGCGTACTGCAAGTGGTAACTGGACGCAGTGTAGCTTACTTTGAGTATTTTTATCAATGCAGAACACGACTCTGTCAGAGGTATGATGTGAGCTCGCGAGGTGAATGCATTATCAGACACGTGCCACTTGTATGCAGAGAACTTCGTTGAAAGCCAGACAGCTTCCCCCTTACCGCCACGAGAGGGACTCTCGATGCAAATCGGGCAAACGCCGACCTTTGTGGCTCCGCAACCCTTGACGAAACGTGGTGTATACAAATCCAGCGCATCTCGCGGTTCGTTATAGATCCCCGCAATACGCTTAGAGTCAGCTGAAAGGAGAGGAAATCTAGAGAATACATTGGTTCGTGAGTATTCATCAAGTTGGCTTCCAATAAACGGAACGAACTTTCCGTCAACCACCCGCAGGTAAGAACTGACTGGGAAACACATGTAGAAAAGGGAGAACTGTGGATGGTAAGGTATATTAGTAGGAAGTCGTCGTCGGGTCAGCGTCCCGAGGGGGGACTTGGTGTCGGTGGGGGCTGTTTCAGGAACGCCGGCGGGTCGTGTTTTCTTGCGTTTAATCGGTATCTCGTCGCCGTCGTGGCTTCGTGAGGTTCCCTTCCGCTTGTATCCAGTGGTGCCCTTCGCAGGCTGGTAATCCGAGTCGCGAGAACGAGAAGAACTTCGAGCCGGCTGACTAGGAGAGGACTCTCGTCCGGAATCGGGAGGTTGGTCGTTATGCTGGACATTCGATTGCCTTGGGCCATTGGGTTTCTCTGCGGTTGGAGATGTAGGTGGAGAGCTGCTTCGCAAGTCGAGTCCACGTCCGAAGCGATCGGAAGGTTCGGGTGACGAAAGTGGAGTGAGGTCTGACAGATCTGACAGAGGTGTTGAACGATCTTGGAGTGGCAAGGTCGAAAAATGGATGTCATTTTCAATAGTCGCAGACTCATCCGCCGCTGCAGATATGAATCTATCGATCAGGGAGATCCGTCCTACAGCATCTTGGGAATCCTGGGAAGTTGGGCCATAGTCAGTCCTGGACGCACCAGCGCTCGAAAATGTTGGCGAGAGAGAGAACGAAAAACGAGAGTTCCTTCGAGCGACGGGGGAAATTTGAGTGTTGATATTGTTCCATTCTCGAGAAAAATCGCCAACAAATTGTCGCTCGAAGGGAGTGGTTCCTGATCCTTGAGAAGGGGGTGATATTTCTGGATAAACCAAGGAGGGAACTGGTGAGACTAGCAAAGGGCTCGGGGAGAACACCATTTGTATGTTTGCCATAGAAAGTGAGGATGTCGAGGGCGCAACGAAAGAGCGCGGCGTATTCGTGATAGGTGGGTATGCATCCCAATACGCAGGTACACCGAGCCGAAGCGATCGGGTGCCACTTTGTGCACGATCGGGTGTAGATAACATCGGAAGACGTGCCATAGTGTCCTGAGTAAGCTCCAGAGAGGGCGAAGCCTGATAGGATGTATAGTTGGCCTTGTACAGGAGTAGATTGTCGGCGAAATCGCGGCAGAAAACATTGGTGGACTTGGGCATCGCCTACACTAATACTGCTGGCAGATGATCAGCAGGGGGACTACTCACTACGGCTGTGCTCTGTCCTCACCTGTCAAAAGCAAGCTAATCTGTCTGGGCAAGTCGAGACGGAGAGGGAGATCATCGACACCGTCACGGAGATTGAATATTTCTGGCTCCGGCATAATCGGCATTAAGTGCCGAAAACATACCGCATTTGGTCTCCCGCAATCACCATTAATACGCTTGTTCGGACAGCCTGGTGCTGACGCAGAGATGATTCTATTCAACTTACTTGTTTCTAGCGTGCTCTTTCTGGCGTCGATTCAGCACGTTAAAGCTTCTGCGCTGACCACCATCATCGCACCAAATGAACGCCTCTGTTTTTACGCCGACGTGGACAAGGCAGGAGAGAAGATCGGGGTACGTGCTCCCGCTTAGCCGGACATCAGAAATACTAACCTGAATTTCTAGTTCTACTTTGCGGTACGTATATACTTGCACAGGTCAAGTCGAGGTTTCTCAGCGTTACGCCAGGTTCAAGCAGGAGGCTCTTTCGACATTGACTTTGACATCAAAGACCCCAACGAGAAGCTGCTTCTCGACGGACAACGCGAGCGTTCAGGAGACTATGTCTTGACTGCGAACACTGTCGGGGAATATGCCTTCTGTTTTGAAAACGACATGTCCACGTTGACCGACAAGCTACTCGACTTTGACATCATGGTCGAGAGCGAACCACGGAGAGAAGTTGCAGCCAAACCTGGTCAAGTCTCGGATCACACGAGCCCAATCGAGGAAAGCATATATCGGCTCAATAGTCTGCTCATGAGCATCAAACGCACCCAGAGACAGTAAGTATTCTGTTGGACGCGTCAAGAGCTTTTCTTATGTGGCCGTAGTTTCCACACGCGAGAAACACGAGGTTTCTCTCTGGTCAAATCCACCCAAAAGTAAGCATGATGTCAGCCCAATTTCTGCGTCTAACTCAGAGTCACTACATGTGTAGTCGCTTATTCTGGTATGGCGTGTGCGAAAGCTTGGCCGTCGTTGGAATGGCGGCGTATGTGATCCCATACAAGAATAATCTGACGACCTCTGACCATAGACCAGTTTGCAGGTGTACATTCTGCAAACATTCTTTACCAAGACTGGTCGTCGGTACAAAGTATAAGATACTGGACTTGATTTGTGCCTCTTTCCCATCTTTATTACCAATCCCTTGCACACATCTCTAAAAGACAGCACCTGAGTAGTGTCATACATCCTTGCAGAACCACTTGAGCAGTTCCTTCTCAACACCCATGTTTGATAGACACCGATATGGGTATCAATGTTCTACAACAACCCAGCTGCTTCATCTGTGTTTCTACCCCAGTGAAAGAAGAGGATATACCCATAAAGGACCTGATTCCCCCCCCCCCCCCCCCCCAGTGGTTTGGCATTGCCATAGTACATGAAT
>JBBPRI010000126.1:0-55546 GCA_038092955.1 Boletus pseudo-olivaceus | reverse complement strand
GTCAATGCATGATGCATTATGCATTATTGTCTGATTTTCCACTGTCCCACAATGGGATCCACAAAATCCTATTCAGTATGAGAATTATGCAGTACGACCGTATGCATTATGAGATAATGTACTGTACTGGAGTCGTGGCGCACCGTTTTGAACCGATTAACCGCATACAGCAACACCAGCTATTATCCATGTGGGCGGGAATGATGCATGATGGTCGGTGAGTGCGTCGTTCAACGGACCGCTCTTCCCTGGCATTTTCGCATCGTTCACGAGCTCGTCGTGGAGCCTCTGCGTATTCCTATTCCTCCATGGCAGCGCAGTCGGAGTGAGTCAACCATTGTGCGAATCGTACCTGGGTTGACCGTCTTGTCCAGGGTTCCATGCCACCTAGATGGTACAGAGTCTCTTCATGCACATTCTAAAAGGAAACCAGTATGTGGTCACGGCACTGTCTGTTTTCTTCCCTCTCAAATCTGTCCGCTCAGCACCCGTCGCACTCTTTATTCTTCTTGGCCATTCGTGTTTACCAAATCAACGTTGTAGTCCCTCTACTGGAAATAATGGTTCGCGGTACGTGTTCGTCTGCCCCGGCCTCATCAAAAGTACAGTCACTAAGCATCAGTATCGATTCATTGTATAGACTCTGTCGATGTTCTGCGCTCGCATACTACTCTTTCAATCAGACCAGTCACCGCGGCACCCCGCCCTGCTAGTTGACATTAGGAAGCACTAAAATCCATTCAGCTCACCTCTTGCTTCAATGGATCCGACAGCACTACAGACCTCGAGAAATTAGACGACGGATGACCACCTGAACCTCCTCCGCTAAATGGGCCCGACAAACGCGCGCCTTTCCTCTCCCCACACAAGAGGAGTGTCTTAACCGGGAGGCCTTGTTTGACACAGATACAGACGAGAAGGCAACGGGGAACGGTGTATTCAGTGACTCACCCGGAGACGAGGGCGCCGAAGGTTACCAATCTACCCCCGAGTCTCCCAACTCACTCACCTCTTATCCGTTCAACGCCACCCCCCGAGGAATCCCCCCTACGTGGAGACCATACCGTCGTCTTCGTGTCCAGACACGCGGCATGACGAGACGAAGCGTTCACTCCAGGCTTCCGCATCCCCGCCATCATTCTTCACGATCGTATGTATCGCGAGCCCTCTCGGTCGCATTACCCGAACACGAGATGTGGTTTGGGATTACACTTTCCAGGTGGATCAGGCGATGCCCGATTTCATGGCTTGATCGCGTAGGAATGGTATTGGGTCCCGAATGGTGTCGGACAACCTTGTTCGTGTGGGGCGTGTGATTTTCGTGGTACTCGGCGCGTTGCAAGCTGTGAGGTGGTTGTCCACGTCACCGAACCTTCACCGCCTACACGATGTATACTGGGTGTTAGCCCAAACCATTGCAGACGAGATCGAGGGATTCAACGAAATTCTATGGGACGTGGTCACTTATACGTTGGGTGGATGACCGTGTGCGCTCGTACGTCGTATGTTTTTCATCCTGACAGCACCTTTGACTGGCGCGCGGACCAGCTTGGCGCGTACATTGTCGAAACGGCGCTCGGACGACGACGTTCGTTGGTCTGGACGACCCTCCTGACAGCATTCTTTTGCGTGGCCTAGCCTCCGTATTCGCCTAAAGTCCGTTTTTCGTTTGAGTCGCCTGGGCGGGGATCAGCTTGAGTTCTGCGGTGAGTTGCGATTCGACATTCTTTGTCAGGTTCACCGATCCACGGATGGATAGACGATGTATGCGGTGCTGCATGGGCACACCTTTCTTTGTAGCCCCTGCGCACGTGCGTGTGGGATCGCATCGGCTCTGCCACGAATGTACGTCTTTCCTCATGCGTTTGGATTCCGACCTAATTTTTACGCTGATCGCTCCTTTCCGGTGTACGCCGGCGTGGTGGTATACCTCGTCACTGCGCTCTGTGTTGTACCCTTGCACGAGACGGCGCGGGAAAGGGGAGGGAGAGACGGAGAGCATGCATTGATGCATTGAACAGGGGAAGTGCTGCAATAAACATCTCGTGAAGGTGGAAATTCAATGTGTAGGAAGTATCTAGTCCTAGTCTGAGAGGCATTGTACAGAAGCGGAGAGGGGGCAGCCTATCAGCGGACTGGGCAGTGGGTTTAACTTACGTAATGGAATCAAAGAAGTTTCCATATTCGATTTAACTGTGATCCCATACTACTACGCCGATCAATCTGCCGCACGGCCAACGAAGCTTCCTAATGCCGTACATAATTCAAACCAATACCGTTCAGTATTCCCACCAGCACTCAGCGCTCCCTAGCAACTCCTCCGTCTGCCCTTAGACTGCCTTCAGAACGAGTGGGAGGAACGACCATCTTCCTTTGTCGCTTGGCTTGACCTACAGGAGCCTATCCCAGAGGTCTGAACCATCGAGGAGCAATGCTCCACAACCGTTTTATCCCGCAGAATGACACGGACCAAGTTGATAGAGGGCATGAAGGTGAATGCCCATATCCCTGCGCTGCTTGGGCACGGACTCATCGTGTTATCAGACCCCATACACCAATCGACTAGGAGCCTTGTATCGAGCAAAGCGACAACGCCGCGTTACGAGGAGCCCTCGACTGAAGGTGAGGAAGTTTGGTCTGGAGGGGAAGGATGCAAGCGCTTACCGCAATCTTTGGGCCAACAGCGCTTCTCCATCGCAGTACGCAGAGCGTCGAAGAGAAACGTTATGTGCGTTCTGCCAAAGCAAAGGGGATCGTTATCGCCCTTCATGTGGTGTTCGTCGCCATCCATCTTGTTCTCGCGTCTATGCTCGTGGGTCACCCAGAGCACAAGGTCACCATCTCTATCGACAACAACGTCATGCCCTTGGTATTGAGTATTTCTGCTCAAGCGTTTTATATCGTAAGTTCGTGTCTAGCGCGACAGATGTCCCGCCAACTCAGTTCGTTCTCGAGGTCTATACTGCTCTCTTGGTATTTGCCACGCAAGGTCTAGTCACGTCGGGCGCGTTGAACAAATGGCAGAAGCTCACGGCGGTTCACGACGTATGCAATGCATGGAACGGGGTTGGCGCCGCACTCGTGAGCGCGTGGCAGCAAACCCAAGTTGCTGCGTCGACTTCGATGACGCTTGCTATCCTGTTTTATCTCGCCTCTATCTCCGTCCTGCATACGATATCCTCCTCAGTCATTCAGTTCCGAACGTTCGAGATGACAGTCAACGGCACTGTCTCTTCGATATCTACATGGTTACCCGGGTCGGATCTCGATGCGCTCATCACAATAGATTGGACCAATGCTGCTGCCCTCACACAATTATCAACATCACTCGCAGGACAACCATTGGATGGACTGTGGAATAACACTCTCTATGACATACCCTCCTTGCCATCTCCATATACAGTGGTGCAAGTGAACGGGACATCAATCAGTGCGAAGTGTAGTCTGATCTCCAGTCTTTCAGTCCCCACATGGGAAGAGAGTCTTGCATACCTCAATATCTCGGTTGTTGACTTTGGCGAACTGGTATTTAATCTTGCGCCATGGCTTCCGAGTAAGTGTGACATGACTACAATTTATAATGAATGGTGCTGAGCAATTTATAGTAACCAACAATGAGGTGATCTATATTCCGCTAGCATATGTTGTTTCGTCGAATTGGAGTGTATATGATGTATGTGGAGCTTCTTTAGTGATCTAGAAGTGTATATATGTTCTGACACATTTCTTTAGGAAAGTTTGGGTCTACAAAATTATCTCCTCTATGTCATCAGTACTCCAATGGACCTCAGTAACTTGAGCACTGATGTTGATTCTGTTAAATTCAATGTGACTTACAATACCAGTGGTAAGCAATTTTCTGACATCTACATGCCTAGTATGTTATGTTCTGATTGGACTCCTTTGGCTGGTAGATGGACTGTCTGTTTCAACACCAGTCTATCTGGCAGCCTGTTCTGTGGATGCAACAACTGAACCATATTCATTGAATGCAACAAGTGGTGTCTTGACTCCAGTGCTTCAACCCATGATGACCCCATCAAACACATCTTGGTCACTCTGGTCACCTGCCAGTCAGGATATCTCAGAACTTACACAGGTGGTATGTGCAACCAGAATATATCTACCAATTTCTGAGTCACTGACTAAATAACTGTACATTTTAGTTGAATAATGCATTCATTTATGGCTTCTTCACTTCATTTTGTCAACCAATACAATCTGCTCCATCTCTCCCTTGCCAGCGTGCTTCTGTGGTTGATAAGTATGGTCATTATCATATATATAATAGCAAAACTAAATGTTGGGATTTGCATTGCCAGATATATGATGTCTCTAATGAATTTTAGTATGCTGACTCCATACCAATTGGAAACTGCCATTTCCAAGGTAGGAGCTGATCTTATATGGTGGGGTGTGTGTTGCAAACCTGCAATATGGCTTTTGATACCAATTCACATATATTTCAGGAGGTCAGACTGGTGGCTTCACACCTCCAAAGAGAGACAACCTTGCTACATGGCAAGTCCCTGCAAAAAGATTGAATGTAAGCATCCAGCCTGGGTTAAAGTTTCCTGTTGATAAGGAGATCACCTGATAAATGTTTTATGATACTAGATGGACATCATTCCAGTATGCCCTTGATGTTTATGGTGTTAAGAGGCTCACAAATTATTGTAGGTTCTTGTTGCACTCTCCATATCTGTTCTTCTCCTAGGACTAGCAGTCTGGATGTCAAAAAGAGTTCCAAATCATTTCCAGGCACCAACTGTTAGTCCAGGTATACTGCAGTTGACATGGATTGGAGCACATGCCTCTGCATTACAAAAGCATCTAAGGGCTATTGAAAATCCATCAATATCCAGGCTCAGGACTGAAGGGATGGTTGATGCTTGTATGGCAGGGATGAGTGTAAATGTTACTGAAGGAGATAACCTCAATATCCAGGATGAAGTTTCATCACACAGTCTTGGTGAGGATTTCACATGATCATGACTATATTATTTATCTACTGGTGATCATACCCCAGGCCTATCTCATGAAGGAAACTTACTTCACTGGCTGTGTTATCTCCTCCATGGTATCCTGGTTGCCCTTCATCTTGTTCTGTTGTTATTTCTTGTCCATCACCCAGAACACCAGGTTGTCATTCAATCACAAGCAAATCTTGATCTTGCACTGCAAGCATTTTATGAGGTAGAGTGTCCAAGTTATTGCAAGGGAAATAGCATCAATTTCTAATGTTGTTGGGCTCAGATATATACTGCTGTCTTGCTTGTCATCACACAGAAGCTTGCACTCTCCCAGGTAATTGCACAAAGGAGGAAGCTCACTGCTGTGCATGACATATCTGGGGCATGGTCTGGGATTGGTTCTGCACTCATTGCAGTCTGGCAACAGTGGATTCTATCATCAACATGGACAGTGTTCACTGTGATGATCTACCTTGGCTGTCTTTCAGTGCTGCACACAGCTGCTCCTGGTATTATGCAGTTTCAGTCATTTAACATCTCAACAACCAGCATTGTCTCCTCAACTCTGGCCTGGCCAAACTCCACTTCTGTTCTCACAACAGTCAACTGGGAGGAAGTTATTCCTGTTGTGCCTGCAATTAACTCTGTATCAGATCCTGCAAATGGTCTATCCAACAACACAATCTATGACATGATAAAGTCAAGCCCACTCTATGGAGATGCTAATGTCAATGCAACAGTGTTTCAGACAAACTGTGGCTTGTTATCAAATCTCTCTTCTGAGTTGGCATACTTGTTTACACCAACAAATGCTTCTCTTCTGGTCAATTTTTCCATGAATGGCCTTGGGTCTGGAGCATTTGAGGTGTTCTCACCTACTTCCATACCTACTTTGCCAGACATTATGTGTGCCAGCACCATGTTATACCCTATACAGGGATCAGAGGTCAGTTGTATCTTGTATCATGATTTATTTGGCTCAACCAGTTACATTTTTCCAGTTGCTTCAACAGACATGCCCACTCTGTGACCAACTTCTGTTTTTCATGATCAATGGCAACAATGTGACAATGGACATGGACAGCTCCATGAGGAACATGACCCAAGTGTCATTCAACTGGTCAAGTTTGTATTATCATTCATGCTATAAATTGAAACACAGTGTATTGAAGTCTTTCTAGGCATATGGACAGACCCAACCATTTATACACTTTCTATTGTAGCATGTTCTACAGCCACACAGACACTCAATGCCACTCTGGATATGCAAGATGGCCTGTTCATATCAGGTATCAATCAGAATCTGGCTAACTCAACATCACAAACTTGGTCATTATGGACCCCTGGAGCAATTGAGGATCCCACATTCAGTAGTGCAGTAGGTAGAGACTTGCACATTGGTGCATCATTTGACTAACCAGTGTCACCAGCTTGCTTCTGCATTCAACAGGAGTGCTGATACAGATGTCAACCAGGAGTGTGACCTGAATTACTGTGTGGAACCTTTTGCTCTTGATGGGTACATTCCCATTGTTCTAGTTCTTTTGTGACCAGTTGAGCTGATTCAAAGGTTGTTCAAGGCACCTGGCACAAGCCATAGTATATCAACCTGTCAAGTCTCTTAGCCCAAACAACCTGTCAAATGTGGTCTCTCAAATTGGAGCTGAGATGATCTGGCTTGGTATGTCCCAACTGCATTGAATGAACATTTCGAGCTAAATACTGCTACCAGCTGGCCTGGCTGGCGAAACATTTGGTGGCTTTCAACGGGAAACAGGTGAAAGCCTGGTGTTGCAACCGATTACCCAGTGGAGACTAAATGTGAGTGACCATGTTAAACGTCATCGAGTACTGCATGCTCACGCAGGAGTGCAGGTAAACACCATACCCGTAAGCTGCTCAAACATTCATAGTCCACACATGACCGGCTCTCTTTCTAGGTTGCATTTGCTTTTGCAGCATCTTCTATTCTCCTCGGGCTGTCATTCCTGTTGATCGGAAAACCACTTCGTCGACGGCTCGTGATATCGGGCACGAGTGTGCTCGAGATACTGTGGTTCGAAGCGCATTCGCAAGCCCTCCATGAACGCATGATAGAGGTTGATGACCGATCGATCGAGAATTTGCGTGTTGCAGGAATGTTCGATGTATGTCTTGCGGATGTCGACGACGTTGCGGCCTCGGATACCCCCACGCTCGGCTCCCACAATCTGCCTCCCAGCGGATCTTACGAGCTGGTCCAGTTCAATCCCGACAGATAAGATCGACCAGGAATGAGCCTACATTCCAGGATATATATATTTGTTCGACTGTACGGGAGACTGGTTGTTCAGATATTTTGATATGTTTTCGACAGATTGAATCGAATACACCCGTGGTTGTGTTAACAATATAGGACGTTTTACCATCTCCGAGACCGCTCAATTCTCCAAACAATGAGGAGACGCGAATATTAAGTACGTCGGACGGGTGAGAGAAAGTCGCACCGATCTTGTCTGTCAGAGTCGTTGAAGCTGTAGGCCCCTCCGTGATCGCATAAGTAGTCAAACGTCCACCCGCCAGTCAAACGTGCTCTTGGGATGAAAAGGGGACGACGACGTACAAGCACACCGGGACATCTATCCATCGTAAACATGACCACGCCTCATAGAATGATTTCGTGGTTGGATCCTCCCTCGATCCCGTACCTAGTGGTTTGGGATAATATACGGTATACACCGTGTAGGCAGGTGCGATGGTTCGGTGATGTGGACAACCGGAACCCCCTCATCCCGTGTGACGCTCCGAGTACCATTAAAAAACATACGCCCCGCATTAACGTCGTTCGACACCACTCGGGGCCCAATACCATTCTCACGCGATCAATCCATGAAATCAAGCGTCGTTTGATCCGCCTGGAAAGCGCGCCCCCAAACCGCATCTCGAGCTCGACTGAAGCGACCGAGGAGGCTCGGGATACGCGCGATCATGAAAAACGATGGCGGGCGTGCGGAAGCCTGGAATGATACTTCGTCTCGTCATGCAGCGTGTCTGCACGCGAAGATGGGATAATCTCCGAAGGCAATCACGTTGTGTCTTCGTGGGGGAGATTCCTCGGCGGGTGTCGCGAACGAATAAGAATCGAGTTAGGAGGCTCGTCGGTACATGTGTCGAACAAGGCCTCCCGATGTAATATTGCTCATGTGTAGGGGAGAGGAAGTTCGTCGGGCCCGTTTGACGGAGGACGAGGTTCGGGTCGTCATCGATCGTCTACCTCTTCGAGGTCCATAGTAGTGTCGGATCCATTGAAGCGAGGGATGGGCTGAAGGGACTCCACAGCTTCCTGATGAGTCGACCAGCATGGCGAGCTACTGCGGTGACTCGTATTTGTCGGCACGGAACCCTGGACTTGAAGACGATCAACGCGTGCACGATTCGCACGATGGTTGATTTACCTCGATTGCGCTGCCACGAAAGAACAGGAATGGAATACGTATAGGCTCAACAACGAGCCCGCGAACGACGCGAGAACGCCAAAACAAAGCAGGGAGCTGCGATTACTTACCATGTTTCATAACATGACCACCGCCAATCCTTTGAGGTCGGCTTTTCGTTCCAAAGTGATACACGTCCGAGCATACTTCACATCCATCACGCATTGGAATTCTACCGTTCATCATCGTCAAGAGGGTACCTTTTGAAAGCACCCAATGAGATCTTTAGGAACATTATGATGGCAGGCTTCCATTTGGTCCACGAATTGAATACGGTCACGACGAAAGTTGTGCCGTCCGTAAAAATTCGTTCCTTCAAACGAACTCATGGGCGGTTGTTCGGTTGTCCTGTGGACCCATCAATAATTGGGACACATTGCCAAATTACCAAACCGTGAACTGATGCGACACAGTCGACATGTCACACGCCATACTACCAGATCTCCACATGGCGGCCCTCGATGACATTTTTTGAAACGTTTCTGTCAGGCACGTAGACTTGACATGCAGTGATTTACTGATATTTCGCAGTAAGATGAAGGTTCAGGCTGAGAGGTACATACCGTATCAGACTTGAAACTTTACGCCACGTCGACTTGAAGGGTAGTTTTCAGGTATGTAGTCTTTGACAGTGGGAACTGTTGTGGATTCGTGTTCACACCACGAATCGCCGACATGCCTCGGTTCCGGGGTATGATTCAAGCTTATTGATGTCGGAGGTGAATTGTCTGACCAAAAACAGAAGCTCAGCCTGTGAGATCCAGTTGACAGCCAACATCATCCCAGCTCTAGGACGTCGGGAACGATTCACAGGCTAGTACTAGCGATTCGCTTGTTTCCTGACTGATTTCAAGGTCCTGACTCAACTGTACTTGTGGTTTGAACGTTTCACGTTTCATCCTCGGATCCAGTCTGCCTCAGGTTGGTCGCCATGACGAAGTTCAACGTTAGAATTGTACTCATCAGTTTTTCAGTCTAGTCGAGTCTCTCCCTACAAACACCGGAGTCAAGCTCTCGTAGTCCGCGTGTGATTCAGAGAGCTGGAAGCAATCAAGTGAGTTTTTTCACTGACCATACGCAACCGAGGCTTTACTCCAACGTGTGAAATTTGCCAAGTATCGTTACGATGTCAGCGCTCAGAGCTCTCGTGACGGTTCTGTCCGTTTCGTAACAGCTTCTCGACCCCCTTTAACGCAGTGGCCCACATATATATCTCAACCTCTTGCCCACCTTTGCCCGCATAACGCAGCTGCCAGACCTGTCGAAAACTGTTTCCGCTGCACTGCTGGAAAGCATATATATACCGAGTAAGCTCATCGGGATGAGCGTGAGCAGCTCATTTAAAGCATCGCTGAATCTTGACTGAACCAATCAACAGGATTTCGACACGCTCGTCCGTCTCGCTGACAACCTCTATTCACGTTACGAAACGCAGGGCAACCCCTCCGACCTCAGCTTATGCGTTGTCCACTATCGCTCGGCATTAACGCTAGCAACATCCACTGCCCTATCCAACGACACACGAAGCAAGTTGCTCAGCAACCTCGCCAACGCACTATCCATTCGCTTTCAGCGTCATGGCGATAGAGCTGATTTAGACCACTCGGTGGAGTGTCATCTCGCAGCCTTGGACTTCCGTCCTCCTGGGCATCCTGGACGAGCCAACACGTTGTCCAACTTTGCTGCTGCGTTGCTCGTTCGGTACGGCCAGCTTGGCATGCAGAAAGATATTGAACTGGCGATCGAATATTTCAACACGGCACTTTCCATTCTTCCTCCCGATGGTCGTTTGGTGCCCCTCATGAACTACGCTAGCGCTCTATTCTCCCGATTCCAGCACTTCGGAGACGTTTCGGATCTTAGGGACGCAATCCGCCAATATCATGCCGTGGTGGAGTCTTCTCCTGCGGAGAATAAATCTACGTCATATTATAATCTCGCCAATGCCATCTTATCTCGCTTCAAGCTGGAAAGTGATCCAAAGGACCTAGAGCTCTGCATCGAATACTCGTCTATCGCATTGGACGGTATGATCAATGGTCACCCGGACCGTCTCTTCGCACTTTCATGCCTTTCGGCTGCACTCATTAAACGTTTTGAATCTCACGGAGACCCCGAGGACCTACAGATTGCGATCAAGAACTTCAAATCCGCGCTTGAGCTTCGGTCCTATGAAGACCCATCCCACTTCATGGCGTTCTACGATCTAGCGGATGCCCTCGTGATGCGCTATAACCTTCAGTCCGATATCCCTGATCTCGAGCTCGCAATCGAACATTACCGCACTGCCCTTGCTCTCCTTTCCCCTAATTATAAAGATGAGGGGATCTTCTTAGATAATCTAGGGAATGCCTTGTTCCTCCGCTTCTCGAGATTGGGAGGTCTGAACGACCTTGAGGAGGCCATACAGAAACATTTTTCCGCCTTGGAGATTCACTCTGAGGATTTAATGCGGCGTGTCATCACGCTTGAGGCACTAGGCGCATGCCTAGATGTTCGCTTCGAGCAATTCCGCGATCCCGAAGATCTTCATACCGCCATTGACCTCTACAATGAAGCTCTGATCGAGACTTCGCAAGACCATCCTCATCGTGCAGCCATCCTCAAACGGAGCGCGGGCAGTTTGAAGACGCGTTTTGGGTTATACGGAGGAATCGTCGACTTGGATAGGTCCATCTCCTATTCTCGCGAGGCGCTCGAGCTGCTACCTCCTCATCATTCAGATCAAGCGGCATTATACCAAGTGCTCGCGTCCTCCCTCTTGCTACGCTTCGAGGAGACTGGGGATGAACTTGACCTTGACGAAGCCTATATCTGCTGTGGCACTTCCATGAACATGCAGTATGCATCAGACTCGTTACGAGCAGCCTGCAATCTACTGCTCGCCCGTATCTTGAAGGCACGCGCCATTCCCTGGGAGGCCAAGGATATCGAGTCAATATTCCAGCATCTCCGCTTCGCCAAAGACTGTTGCACTTTGAGTCATCCGTTGATTTCAGACGTCTACGCGGAACTAGCGTCGACTTACTACCTTCGCTTTCTCGTTGAAGAAAAACTCTCTGATCTCCACGAGGCTTTTGGGCATCATGAACTCAGTATGAGCGTCGCCAGTGGTTCTTCTTGGCCAGCGTTTCGTGCATCGCTTCAATGGGTTAGGGACGCGGAGACGTACGGTCACCGTTCAGGCGTCGACGCGTACCGCAGCGCACTCCGTTTATTTAATAGTCATGTCTCGGCAGCGCGCTCTCTTGAGCTCCGACAATGCTTAGCAAGGAGATATAGCGTCAGGCTGGCGTACAATGGAGCTTCCTTTGTGCTGCGTTTTCACGAACCACTGGAGGCAATTGAAGCTCTTGAAGGGGGGAGATCTATCCTGTGGTCTCAACTAGTGCGGGCCAAGACGTGCTTGGACGAGCTGCGACTCATGGGAGAATACGGGATATCGCTAGCGGACGACTTTGAGCGCCTCTCCTCCCAGCTTGAAAATGTCTCCAAGGCTTCAAAAATTTCCAAGGAGATCAAACCCTTACTGAAAGAAAGGGAGGCCGTTGCGGAGCAGATCCGGCGCGTAGAGGGCTTCAAATCTTTTCCCAAGCCTACCTCCTTCACCGAGCTCGAGAAGGCTTCATTAGACGGTCCGGTCATCATCCTCAACGCTGGTCAGCATACATGCGATGCTCTCATTTTGCTATACAATGCGCCACCCACCCACTTTCCCCTTGCACATTTGACAGCCCGGGATGTGTCGCGGATGGCAACACGTTTTCGGGAGCTTACTGGAAACCCCATTACCGGCGACGACGACGGAGAAGCCCTGGAGCACCTGTTGTCGGACCTTTGGGATCTCGTCGTCTCCCCGATCGTCCAATATTTATTACTCAATATCCCAATGGGTTCCCGTCTGTGGTGGTGCCCCGCCGGCGTATTCGCGTCAATACCCCTGCACGCTGCAGGTCCATATCGGCAAGGTGGATCAAGTTTATCACAAACATATGTTTCCTCGTACACGCCTACACTCGAAGCACTCATACACGCCAGAGCTGGACGCACTCACGATGTCCCGCGGTCCGGTCGTACAGGCATGATGGTTCGGGGCTTTCTGAAGCGCAAAAAGTCGAAGCAATTGTTAGCCAACCAGACGATCCCCACGATCGTCGCGATCGGTCATACAACGTCCGACGAGACCAGCCATGAGCTAGATCTGATACGGAACTGCATTCCGCCTAGCGTGCCGTTCAGGCGAATGGAAGGCGAGGAAGTGACCTCGGAAGGCGTCCTTGCCGCCTTTCGAGAGCCGGTATGGCTCCATCTAGCTTGTCCCGCTTCGCTGGATTCGGCCCTACCGTGCTATTCGGGATTCGCGACGAGAGACGGCATCCTGTCGCTGTATGACATCTCCAATGCACGTCCGCGGGCCGAGTTTGCGTTCTTGTCTGGACAGTGTAACAGAGGGGACACTGTCGGGCCGGAGGAGGTGATGCATCTCGCTGCTTCGGTGCAGTATTCGGGCATCCGGAGTATCATCGGAACACTTTGGCCTGTTGATGACGATGCCATGCGACAAGTGGCTGCTGCATTCTATGGGGAGGTCATTTCAAAAGAAGGCGGCTCGATGCAGTATACAAACACGGCGCGATCTCTCAACGAGGCGCTGAAAGCAGTCGGAAAGAGGGTGTCATTGGCACAGAAAATTGCGTTTGTACACGTAGGGGCTTGAGTTTGCCCATGGCAACAGCATGTAGAGGCGATTCCTTTCACTTATTAGACACATAGATGTACCCCGTAATGTTATACTTAGACTGTTAGAAGAATCAGTGATATGTACATTCCCTTGTCATGGAACGTAGAATACAGGTCATCGATTAATCCTCGATATCCAAATCACCGTAGGGTTTGGCTCGGAAGTATGATTCATCATAGTGATGGACCCGTATGAAGCCATCCTCGCCTCCAGAAGCATAACAATTTCCGACAGGGTGAACTGCAATACTAGGGATACGGTCAGTAGACCATTCGCACGTCCTAGGAAGCGACTGACGTGTTGACGGGCCCGAAATGGCCCTTCACGCGCCCAACCTCTTCCTCGAATACCTTGTGCCAGAAACGTGTTTCAAACTTGCCCTGTCGCGCAGACGTCGTCGTGACCTGCATCGCCTCTTGTCCTCCGCCGAGAAGAATCTGGACAGTTCCTAGTTTGAGAACGGGCCACATTACAAAAGATAATTCATACTCACGTAGGGCTTGTTTGGTGAGAGTGCCGCGCTATTGAGCGGCGTCTCTGTAGAAAATGTCTTGAGCACTCGTAGGGTTTTGGTATCGTGTAGCTTGAAGGGCAGAATGTAATGAGTGGTATTCGAGGGATGGTAAACGAGTGCAAGGACTGACTCGTGCAGTCTTATCCTTGCTACTTGTCACGAAGTAAGTCCGATCTGGCGACAGTTGAAGATCAGTCACGGTATCCATGTGCGCGCGCTCGTTGTTTAAAACTTCCGTCCCAGTGACGACGTCGAAAAGGGCGATTTTTCCAGATTCGTGTCCGGTGAGAACGACATTGGGCGTGTAGGTAAATGCGCATACTGTGGCTTTAGAGCCAACAGGATGAAACATGTGTTCCGGTTCGCGTGGTTCTGTAACAGGGGATGGTAGAAATGAGCGATGAAGCGACATGTTGCAACGTCGTGTCACAACACAGAATGAAATGAAATGAAAAAAAAGGACGAACGGTCCGTTCCATCGCCGTCGCGGTTTAATCTGAAAACGCGAATGGCGCCCTGGTACCCCATACGTTGTTCGGTGATACAGACAACCTTCTCGTCGTCGTCGCTGAACCCGACCCGTTTCACCGCGGTCGGGAACTCCCAAACGTACAGACATTTCCCGTTCGAGACATTCCACAGGCGTAACTCGTTGTCTGCTGAACCGGAAACTAGAAATCTAGATTGTGCTAGCTCATATAAGCCACCCTCGACCGAATGACGGACGTGCGCGAATTTCAGACTCACAATCGACGTCGATCGTCCACACTGTCCCGTTGTGACCGTCGTATGTCCCAAGCCGTTCACCGTTGTGGGAGAACCAGACGTTGATGACGTGGTCTTTTGAGCATGAGAAAAGGAGATCGCCCTCGGCGTTGAATTTTATTTGCGTTAGAGAACGTTCGTGGCCTGATTTCCATTGAGTTCCCTAGCAAGGGCGTCATATGAAGGAGTGCTTGCCTTGCAAGAGAATTGGCCGCTGGTTAAAGGTCATAAAATGTCAACCAGAGAAAATCGTTGCAAAAGAGTACTCACCATCGTGGTCTACCAGGGTTTTCAGTGGAATGGGGACGTCTGGACGTCGAGGACGCTGGCGGTCAAGTCGAAAAGATTTTGGCAGGTTGTCGGTCTTTCCTTATCTGGTAGTCAGATGCTAAGGGAAGCTTGATCAGGCTCTTACAAGGTACCACGAGCTGAACGACCGAGGCAAAGACAAGCTAGCAATGGGGAAGAATACCAAAAAAGTCGTACAACCAGAACCAGACGTCGAAGAAGAGGAGGACGAAGAGGAAGTCGCCCTAGACGAAGACGATGTCGAGGAAGTCGTTCTTGACGAGGATGCCATACCAAAACAAAAAGTCGAAATCAACAATACCGTGCGTAAAAGCGCGCGCCTCCACTTTAGCAAGTACGATGACCCTCCTCTCTATTTTTTTAAAACCGATAGGACGCCCTTCGTCGCATACGCGAGACGGTCCAACTCGACCCTTCGTTACCATGGACGGAAACCCTCGTCGTCCCTTTCCCAGAAACCATCGAGGTCGACGTCGATGATGACCTGAATCGCGAGCTTGCATTGTGAGTGAAAGGCCTCATCCGATATATCTATCTCTTGACTTTCTCGTTCGCTTTTCTAGTTACAAACAAGCGTTGTACTCGGCAGACCATGCCCGAACACTCGCAGCATCGCATTCACTCGCATTCACCCGTCCCTCTGACTATTTTGCCGAAATGATCAAGTCAGACGCACACATGGAACGCATCCGCTCCCGGTTACTCGACGAGCGTGCTGGAATTAAAAAAGCTGAGGAAAAGCGAAAGGAACGCGCAGCCAAGAAGTTTGGCAAACAAGTACAAGTCGAGAAGCAGCGCGAGAGGGAGAAAGGGAAGAAGGAGATAGAAGAGCGGTTGAAATCACTCAAACGAAGTAGGCTGCGAAATGTTTTCTGAGGACATGCTAGGTTGGCTGACGCTCTCATCACGTAGAACGTAGAGGGGCTCTTGACAATCAGGACACTGACGGAGAGGCTTTCGACATCGCCGTCGAGGACGCTGTCTCTGATCGCCCTGGAGCTAAACGTGCAAAAAATCAGGGCGGCTCCAATAAGCGAGGCGGTCCACCCAAGGACAAGCATACGATTGGAAGGAAACCTATGGCCGGTGGCAAACGCACAGGTGGGAGTAAGCGCCCAGGAAAGAGCAAGAGGATCGCGGCCAGGAGTCGTCGGTGATAACCCTTCTTTTTACATCTGTATCTTCCCTCTGGGATAATCAAGCCAGATTTTTTTTAAACCAGTTAACATAGAACTGTGAGCCGTTGAACAAGATAACATCCCCGGATAGGTCATGTACAAATGCGAGACCCCGCTCATGCTTGGTTGTCAAAGCAAATAACTAAGTACTGAAAACAAAAGTCTTCTCAAAAACAAGACTGAAGCTCGCAGGTCATCTCAAGAGTTAGGAAGTGGCATGCTAGTGGTAGAACCACCATCTCACCCAATATGTATAAACACAATCCGCTAATTCAAGGGGACCTGATTCTTCGTCGCTCTCGTAGCCGCCCCCAAACGCCAAACCCCACACATCACGAGAAGGATCGAACACCCCATCCTCACGCACTATCGTGCGATAAGATGCCTTCATAGTATAAACAACAACCGGATCATCCACCGACCACATTGTCCCTACGACATTCCGGACGCCAGTGAACTGCAAGGCCGCAGCGAGGTGGATCACCTCGCCCATCGCAGTCTTGCACACCGAGAGGAACGCAGACTCAGTTTCATGATCGAGTTGGCTATGGATAATGTCGAGCAACGTCAGGTGGCCGTCGTGCATCGCAAAGTGGGCCGTACGGGTACTTGTACCCCATGACAGGCGAGATGGGTATAGGTATGTGTGCTCAAGGCCGTCAGAGTTGCTTCTCGCGTCGCTGCTTCATCGCTGAGCTCGGTGAATTGAACTGATTCAGGGGGGAGTTGGCGGAGCAAGTCAAGTTCCCTGCGAACAGAGACCAATGAAATGTAGCCAGCCAAGTTTGATTGTCCGATGGATAATACGAAACCAGGAATACTCTGCTGTGCGTTCCGCTTGTTCAAATGAGGGCGAGAAGCGTAGGGGTGCACGACGAAACGTAGAGTCCGACAATCCATGTTCTCCCTTGTGATATGGATGAGCAGCATGTATCGGGAGTGACGTGAACACACCGGTTGGACAACACCAAATCTGTGGATTCTTTGGGACATGTGGCTCGAGACCGCCGACTACTTCACAGACGATGGAATCCCAGAGACGACGCAACAACCCAGCTGGTCTTCTTTCTTCGTCTCCTTCTCCTGATTATTTGAATCGATATGCAATCGGTGGAGTTACATCGGCACGAGCTCGAACTCTCGACAAGGTGGTGACAATCTCGAAAAAGGTGTCTTCCTGAAAAGTAATGTAAACCGGTTCCGCGTTTGCAAGAACGACGACTGCGTCATATAAATGTCGACTGGCATTGAGGATGATCACTGAGCGTTGAACCCCCGGGTGCTGCGGCTCGGAGATCCTGATAGGAAGGAAGCAGCAAAAACTTGCCAGAACCATCAACACACCGTATCTTGTCGACCACAGCATCCCAATCCCTCTGAAGACGTATTTTCAAGCTCTCTCCGTCCTTTTGAGGGGTTGAGCGCAGAGAAGAATGAGTGCGATGAGCAGGTCTCCCCAGGTTTGGGGGTGGCCGGACAAACCTGGCACGTGCCGCATCGGAATGCGGACAGTGACGAGGCGGGCTGGTCCTGACACAAATCGGACTGGCTGGAATGGAGTCCTGGCCAGAACGGGTGTGACAGAACCGATCCGGAACCGGTGTGTGCTGAGAGCCGAAGAGAAAGCCAGCCCAGGAGGAAAGGCGCAGCCGCGGGTAGCGAAGGGCAAAGCACACCCGGCCCAAAAAATAAGGCTGGGCCGTCCGGCTAGTGGTGAAGAGGAGGGAGGAGTTCTGTGTGAAGCGGTGCAAGAAGGTCGAGGGAGCGCCAATACCGAAGGAAAGCATCTGAGGACCAGCGGCCCAAAGCCTTGACCACATCGGGTGAAACACCGGCCAGGAGGAGTTCTGTTGTGCCCCCGATCCTGAATGAGTGGCCAGAACAGGACACAAGCCCGGAAGCGGACCAGATTGAATTGCAGCGGAGGAGGAACCCGTAGAGTCTCTCAGGCTGCTGGTTGAGAGATCGCATCATGACGTACTACGACGAGCGTTTACTAGCTTACTTACCGACGCGTGCGCTCGTCACTCAGGATGGAGCTCGGGCTTGATAGCGGACTAGTACGGCGCATGCCACTGTCAGTTACTACAGCCGGTAGTACCTGTCAAAGTGGTCGTCAATTGATCAACTGAAGTCTGACGGTATTGCTAAAGCTCAGTGTGTTGGAGTCAAACGATTACTTTAGTTGTTCGTGCTTATGTAATGACGAGCGGTGTTTATTTGACCGCTCGTCTCTTCGTTCCCGGTGACCTCAGGCCAACTGAGTCTTATATTGCTACACAGTGCTCATCTTTCAGATTCGAATACATACTTCTGCTTATTACATACATTCACGCATCTTCGTCGACGCTTAAACGCGTGCTTAAAGTTCTTTAACTATGCATGAGAACATATACACATCGTGTCACCGAGACCAGAGATATCGAGACAGGCAAGGTCCAAAGCCCATATTAAGCGGGTTGGAGAGGGGATCGGCAGCCAAACGACGTCCCAGAGATACCCGTCTGGAAATCGACAATGATCGACTTGACAGCGGCGTACGCCGCCAGTATTGCGGTCGCCAGACACGCGAGAGTGATGACCACGTTCCAAGTGTTGAAGATAAAGTGCTTCTTGTCTGTAAGTAAAAGAGATGACGATCAATGAAGGACGTTCAGGATAGAAAAGGATCGGATGATGGGTGAACGTACAGCCGCGTGCCCATCGGGAAATGTTCCGCCAGCTATCAACTCTGGACGCGCGGGGATTGTTGACATCATACGGACGGTCGTTAGACATCGCACCAATCTGTATAACGTAGCCGAGAACCATAAAAGGTGGAAAAGTGTACGTGAATTCTGCGGGAAAAGCGTCAGCGCGGTTCAGACACCCCAAAGAAAATCGTACGGAAGATGCAGACGGCAGCAATAAGGGCAGAGATATTGGTGATCTGGGGGATGGCGGACCCGATGATGAAGGCGAGTGCCCAGTAAAATATCGCCAATCCAGCGAAGAGGTACTTTCCGGCCGTGGCCGTCAAAGGGGGTGCACGGAATAACTCCACCAGGATATTCTGGTAGATGACTTTGATGCCAATGTTCCCGTATAACGCAGCGGCAATGAGCGCCGCGACGAGAGAAATGGCATTGGTCGCCGTCTGTAAACTGTAAAGAGAGATGCCCTGGTTCGCAGGCTGATCGGAAGTTGCAAGTCAACCACTTGTCTAGGTAGAACGGGCAGGCATTGTGCTTACGTTGATAACAAATTGGCCCTGGTACGAGTAGACGAACAAACCGAAGAACATGTACACGACGGTGATGAACACCTGCGCACAAGCCATGGCCTTCCAGAAGTCCATTGGTCGACGCATCTCAGCCATGAATTCGACGAAGATCATTCTAGGATAAGCTCTCAATGAGGCCGCACTCCGGACTTGGCGAAGGTGGACTTACGCGCCGCCATAAGAGAATACGATCTGCATGATACCGCCGATTTGGGGTTCGAAAGGCTGCCGGTTGATGGCCAAAGTTTGCACTGGCCCTTGCGTAACATTATAAGCGGAAAGCGCCGCCGTGTAGTTGGGGGTGGTATGCGCAACAGCACCCATCGTCAAGATCAAGGTGATAATGTTGAGCCAAATGGCAAAATTTGCAATCCAACCAAACTTTTGTAATGTTCGGATCTGAGCCAAAATCATGCCTATGGAAGAATGTGAGCATTCTTGTTCGAAAGCTACGAACATGACCGACCAGCTATCGTCCAGACGATGTTACAAACACTGAAGCAAAGCTGATTTCGTAAGGAACCTGTAGACCGTGGGTACAGTGACAGTGCAAGTTCATACCTTGAACTCCGCCATTTGCGAAAGACCTTGGCCGTTTCCAAGGATGATGATACCGACATTAAAAATAAGTTGCAAACTCTGTAAAACATTGCATACTGAAAGGTCGTCAATATGATGCGCTTGTCAAAGGATGTGAGAGGCGCACATATCCGGAACCAACTCCCGTAGATGCGATAACCAAGATCGCCAAAGGATCTCAGGGGGAACCTGTCGGAATCCAGTTTCAAGAACATATGCCACAGGAGAAGACCACTGTAGGCCGCCATAACACCGAAAACAACGAAACACGCAACACCCGGGCCATATCCCACTTGCGCAAATGCAAAAGGCGCCGAGTAGGGGCCAAGGATATCTAGCGTACTAGTCAGATGGGTACAGACTATTTGGGTGGCTCTGTCGTACCAGTAGTGATGAGATAGAAAATGGCACCCCAAGTAGCCGTCCTCAGTGAGCTGGAAGCGGCGCGAGACTCGGCAGGAGTGACAGCGAGAACGGCGGCTTCGTCAGACTCTGCCTTTTTCTCAACGGCGGAAGTGACCGAGTCTTGGTCGCGATTGAGTCGATTCAGACCGAACAATTCGCTTAGCCAGCCCGTCGGGGGATGGTGTCCTTCTCTGCGGGCTTCAGCAACTTCCTTGTCTCGTTGTTCCTGGGCATAGTAGAGATAAGTCTCAAAGTTGGGTGTCAAACCATCGGTGAGAACAAAGTGTTCCGGGGCGACGACGTCTTGGTCCTCTTGAAGGTGCGCGCGAGGGTCGTGAGCTCCGACAGCGGCAAGAGGTTGGGCCATAGCAACACGAAGGGAAGAGTGGGACCAGGTGGGATCGGTCGCTTTTAAAGGATAGTCGTCGGGGAATCATACGCCTGGTGCCAGCCGGACCTTATGGGACGTTGAACAGGGCAGCGCGCCGGAATAAGAGTGCATGTGCTTCACATCCCTTGTTGGAGATACCCATGAGACATTCTTAGGGTGAGCGTCGTCACAAACGCGTAGTCGGACCTCGGAGGGGAGTGCCTGTGGCAGCGCAATGTTCCATAAACACAACGGCCGATTAGTGTGTGTCAGCGCGGTCACACAAGCAACCCAGGCCGCGCGACGGGTGGTGATCTATCATGCGCGACATAGAGGGCTGGGAAGCAGTATGTCCGAGAATAGTGCGCACCACACGATTGCACAATATATGGTGCAACTACCTCTAGACATTTGTCGTTATCAAGGAGAATAGAACGAATAGAACACAAGACGGCACTTTGCACTTGCACTGATTGTGAACGCAAGGTTCTGGGTAAATTCAGGGGGCTTAATGGGAGGATGGAATCGTTGCCAACTGACGGTCATTAAGATTGATGGAATTGCGCCGTTCCTTGGAATCATTGATAATTATGGCCGTAATGCAGTGGGATGGATAATGGCATACGGTAAGGTTTTTTTTTTGGCAGACTGGTACGTACCAAGGTCCACGGATATTACGTAATGAGATGGATTGCGCATAGTTTCAAACCTTTTGTCACGAAACTCCCAGCGCACTGCCAACAGTTTGCCATGATAGCTTGATAGACGCTGATAGACGTTGTCATACTCGCACGAGCTACACGTAGGGCCGCGGATGACTGCGACCAAGAAATCGGAGAGACCGTGTTTCCTGAGTACATACTTTTCTTCAAGCGAGTTGCCAAGCATGGATACAGTTTCCAGCGACAACCTGTGGTTAGCTGATGGATCAGTGGAATGAAGCGAGTCAATACTCATCTGCACCAGGGACTCCCTTCGTCTATTTGCATTAATTGTGGAATGATAGCGATCCACAATGATGCTGAAGAGTAGTAGTAGTTGGTTGTTCGAATAAGAAACAGAGACCAATCCCACGGTCAACTACGTTCGAGTTGGATCGACTCACCCTCTACGTTAGTACGAGTCATTTGCGCTGTTCCAACTTCCAAGCTGAAAATCCCTGAATGAGGTCAATCATATCTCCGCTCCTACTAAATTCCGGATCTGCTAGTACGCTACCAGCCTCCCACCGCGTTCTGCTCATCACCGAGCTCCTCGATATCATCTTCAATTTCTTGGATAGGGATTCAAACGTCACAAACGCCTGTGTCTGCAAACGATGGTCCGACATAGCCCTCGACGTCGTTTGGAAAGAGGTCGACGACCTCCTCCACCTCTTCCGTTTACTGAAACCCATATCCCACCAAGTAGGCGCGCTCAAATACGTGAGCAGTTCCGTTCGCCAACCTGGCTCCCGACTCATCTTATTCGACAGCGCTTTGAGACACTCCCAGAAGCCAGCGACTGGTCCAGGTTCGAAAAATATGCCTCTCGCGTTCGCTCCTTGAAATTCCGGCCGGCCAAGTACGATCTCGAAATATACCCCTTGTTGGACGACATCGCCAGAACGCGAACGTCCTTGGAGATCTTGCCCAACATGCACACCCTGGAATGGATATACACCAGCCTCGCCCACATGGAACGCTGCAAACTATTCCTCCATCGTCGTCTCAGACACCTCTCCGTGACTGCACCCTCCCAACTGCCATATCCTCGGCTTGATTTCTATACCGATCTATGTGCACGTGCACCTCACCTACGCACCCTCAGCCTTTTTGTCAGTTTCCCCGGTAAACCCATCGACGCTGAGCTCCGGATTCTCCTACAAAACTTGCCAGAGCTCGAAGAGATCGTGTTACCAGAATTTCACTACACATCCAACATCATCGAGGAACTCTCCCGAGCCAAGAACATTAGCGTCGTGGACTTCAGTCACGACCTCAATCTCGGATACGGTAATCCAACCAATGTGGCACACTTTGCCCCCGTGCTCAAGGAAGGCGCATTTCCGTGTCTACGCGAGCTCAATCTGTCTGCCAGAATTGACGATCTCGACCGTTTCTTTCGCTCAAGTTTCGCGCCCATCCGTATCACGACGTTGTATGTCAACTCGTACACCGATCACACGCCAAAGGAAGTGCACACCTTCCTCACCACGCTGTCTCAACAATGTCAACTTTTATCAAGGCTAAACCTTCAGCTTTACTTTAGGTTCCATTCCTTGAATCTCCCGGCAGACCAACAGCTTTCTTACGACACTATCAAACCCATCCTCACCTTTCCAAACCTAATATCCTTTGAACTCGTGCACCAGTACCCACTCAGGATCACGCTGGACGAGCTCGAGGACCTAGCCAGTAAATGGCCGAACTTGGAAAGCCTCATGTTGAACGCGGAACCGCTTTTCCTCGCCAAGAACGCATTCACACTCGATCTCCGTGCACTCCTCCCCTTTGCGAGACATTGTCCCCGTTTGCGCTTCCTCGGCCTCTACATCAAAGCCACCGAAGCCGAAATTCCCTCGCCGTACACCCCACTCGAGCCTTTTAGCGCCCTCCGGATGCTTTCCGTCGGTACTTCCAAAGTTCGCGATACGAGCGCGGTCGCGACATACCTGAGTCGGATTTGTCCCCCTTGGTGTACCCTAGAGACAGGGATCACCTGGACCGAGTTTGGTGGTGTGGACAATCGGTCCTTGCCTGCGGGCCTATTGTACCCGATTCAAGCGCGGTCCTCTGGGTGGAAAGCCGTCGAAAAGTTGCTTCCGGCGCTGATACAACTCAGGCGGGAGGAAAAGGAGCGGCGGCGCGCGTTGGAAGAAGAAGTTGAGGATCTGCGCATACGCAATCATCTCTTGATGGACAGGGCAGATACCAAGACAAGGGATTCTTGCATCATCGCATGACTCCCCTGAGCCATCGGTCGTGTATACTTATTTATATTACGGCTCGTGTTTCTGCTTTTGCACATGGTTAGGCTTGGGGAACGTTTCGAGTGTGCACGTAGGGAAATTGAGTCAATCAATCTAATCGTACATAGTACTAATTTGCTTGTTGTATTCGTTATCGTCATCATTTACGTTTTGGAATTGTTTGTTTGTAGAAATGCGACATGATTGCCTCCGTGTGAGTGATGGTCAGGTTGAACAAGGGGTGAGTGGCGTTCTGGGAAGAGGGGGAAAACGTTACAAAGGTCGACACATTGAGCGATATCGGGGTGACGTACCACCCGGTTCACCGAGCCGCCAAGAACATGCGACAGCCCCTCCTCTTCAGTCCATGCAAGTGCGTCCAGGAACGAGGTTCTGCGAAGTTGCTGATGCGAGGCATCTAGCCAATCGTTTAGCATCCGTAATCGAGATACGAAGGAACGAGAGTGTCACCTGAAGTCTCCCGCCACGCTTGTTCGATCTGGGCACGTCGAGCAGGTAAAGGGTTGACGCAATGCTGAGCGGCCGACAGCCCAGCGAGACAATACAGCGTATGATACGCGTCCGCGCTCCTACCCGTTGCCGCGATCAGTAACTCCTGTTCAGAGCATCAAACATCCGCAATGGGAATCGTACTTGGGTGGTTTGTCCCGCAGGCCTGCGGCCGGGTGCTGCGCCGCACACAAGATGAACTTTTGCAATGCCGGTTTGTTCCACAGCGACTCTGCGCGTGCGCGCATATGAGTTGCCCAATGAGTACTGGGCGAACCTCGATATAGCATTACAAGTAAGGTACTCACCATCCACGTCGTCGTCCCACTCCCCGTCCGCATGCGCAGTCGCGTCATGTGCGGCGGCATCGTGCGTGTGACCACCGACACCGACGCCCTGCGACGCAAGCAATGCAAAACAGCCCCCGACCCACCACGAATAACACCCATCGACAAGTTTGTTCGTCCGACCCCGGAACCCGCCCAGTTCGATTTCGGATCCTTGCATCTGCACGAGCCATCGCAATAACCTCTTATAGTCGATCGACGAGCTGCCATGTGTCATCGTTGTCGTCGTGGTCGAAGGGTGCTGCGATAGATTGAGGTAAGGTTGTAACATGATCCACGAGGCGAGCGCGCAAAAGGTGTATCCTCCGTGTGCTTCGCCGAGGGGTGGCCGAATGTCGTCGAGGAGTGTTCTCCCCCTGTCTGTGTCCGCGACGTAATATGGTTGTGAAGTAGAGGAAAACCCGCCCTCGTAGGTTTGGCACGACGTGATGAACGCAGGCGTCCCATCGAGGAGCTCGGGGGTGAGTAGATCCAAGAGATGCGCGACGACGAGCAAACAGTATGTTCCCCTGCGTTCAGTTAGTCCATGGGATACGTGTGTGAGAGAGGTGAATGGAACAGTGAGACTAGTGAGACGTTACCGGACGTCTATCTCGGCTTCGTGAGCGACGAGAAATGATCCGTCGGGTTGTTTTACAGACATGAAGAAGGCGTAGAGCTTCTCCCTGTGGTAGATCCACGGTCAGCGCGTCGTGCAAGAGGCGAAAATGGCAACGGTAACGACTCGAACACACCTATCGATCTGATCCCAGCCTCCTCCCGGTCCTGGTCGGCCAACCATCGCAAGCGCGCAGACAGAAGCATAGGTGGCGAGGAGATGCGCTGCCTGTCCCGGCCCACCACCAAACCCACCCTCGGGATGCTGCCACGCCAGAACCTTGTCGATCGCGCTGAGGGTAGACGAGACACGTCAACCGAGCAATTCGCTGCGATCTGGAGAGAGAGAGAGACGGTCTCGCGCACCGTTGTCTGTTATCAGGGTCCAGGACCACACCCATCGCGCTGAAACTTTGAAGTGTCCAGTATAGGAGCCACGGTTGGCTGGCGTCCTGACTGATGTAGCGTGGTGGGAAACCTTGTACGAGGCTTCGGACGAGATATTGGAGATGCTGTTGCCGCTGTAGGGGTGGCGGGGACTCTGGATCGAACGGGACATGTTTGAGGAGGATCGACTCTGTTTCCGCTTGGAGTTCAGAGGTCTCCGTGAGGTGCTGATCGTCTGGTGATCGTCGCGGTTGGGTCATCACGCGCACGGGTGGACAAGGGTAAGTGGCTCAAGGAACAACCAAGTTCGAGAACAATAACGACTCCATAGCCTAGCGCGAGGTTATTGGTCGAGATTCTTGCTGCCAGCGCCACAGTACCTTTACTATTTATTTTCTACTCTTATTCCCGCCTCCAGTGACTTTACAAAACTCTCTCGACCAGACCCAACCCTTCGCTCTCCAATATAGCTCGGATGGGCTCGCAAATCTCCTTGGTGTATGGGGCGAGGACGCCTGGGGTATTGATCACACCATCCAGAACGAGCTGGGTAGCGATTCCACATGGGACACCGACAGTAAGCGCCATGGCCGAGTGACCAGAAGGGCTTCCGTATTGCTCGAGCGTCGACGTCAGGGTTTGCTTGTCGTGCGTTGTCAGCGCATTCCGTTCTCATGTCATCTGATGGAGATCCTTACCTCCGTTCCGTCGGCCCATTCCACGACAAACTTGTGCTGGAGCATGACGAGATCACGCTCGCCTTGCTCGTACTTCATCAGTCCTTCCAGTTGTGCACAAAGGGTATCTAGCAAGTTCTTTCCTCTCGGAGCGACTTTCTCGGTCGAAAACAACCCGATCCATCGGAAGCCAGATATAATGCGAGTGCTCTCGCTTTCGTTGGGGAACTTGCACACAGACTTGATGTGGGATACGAGCGAGCTGGCTGGGTGGTTAATAATGAATCACGAAGGGTGTGTTGCTATTCACCTCTCAGACGCGTCATTAGCGCCGATGGCCTTCTGAGTGACCTCTGCCCAAGTGAGATCCGCCTTTAGCCATTCCTTCTCGGTGGCGTCAAGGAAGCCCAAGTCAACCAAAGCCTTGATGAACTCAGGGAATCCCTGGTAGCGCAAAGTGCCTCGAACAATGGTCTCCGCCTCCGGAATGTTGTAGAACTCGCGGAAGGGGACCGAGTTGCGGTTGGGGTAGGCCACGAAGGCGAACGCGGGAGAGATGAAGTACGGTTTGGCGTATTGCATGAGGTCGCTTCCAGCGATGTCGAGTTGCTTGCTTTCCGATAGGTATGAAGCCGAGTTCAGTAAAGCTAGGAGGACACCCCGTGACGACCAGGAAAACTTGTACCCCAAAGGATTTCCCGAGCATTCCGGCGCAGGTAGGCCACCACAGTATGACAGGAACTGCTTGATCTATTCACATCGATATGATCATCAGCACCGCATTTGTCGTCAACAATCTCGCTCCTCACCTTTCCACCCTTCTCATGCACCTCTGAAATGGTCTTGACAGCGTAAAGGTGATCGATGCCGGGGTCAAGGCCGATCTCATTCATGACTACAATCCCGGCTGCCTTGGCCTCCTCATCAAGCTCTCTCATTGCAGGGGAGACGTAACTTGTCGTTACGACATGGGTATTTCCCTTGATGGCGGCCCTGATGACTGCAGCATGGTAGGTATAAGGGATCAGGGAAATGACGACATCGTGGGCAGCCACCTGTGCCTCGAGGTCGGCCGTGGAGTTAACATCGAGGGAGATACCAGTGGCATTCGGAAGACCCTCGGTCAAGGCCTTGGCGCTGCTGAGGGTCCGGCATGCTGAGGTCAGTGTTAGCCTCTGGTCGTGCGATCGAAGGGAGATTCTAACCGATAACCAGTTGATTGGATGGGTTACGGACGATATACTCGGCACATGGACGTGCCACGAAACCAGATCCAAGGAGAAGAATCTTGCGAGTCTTCTTGCCCTCTTCTGTTGCTTTAGCAACCAAAGCACTCCTGCCAAAGAGTGGCCGAACGTCCCTGTCCTCCTCAAGCATCACACGAGCGAACTCGGGGAGGACGAAGGCGGCGCGGTGAACCTGTTCACTGTAGTATCGTGTATTCTTGACCTTTCGAATTGGTTCACTGAGTTTTCTTTCCCCGTCCTTTGAGCACAAGATGAATCCGATTTGGCCGGAGGGGTATGTTGGGATGGTGGTGAACGCGTATTGCGAATTCGGGAAGATCTCACGCGTCATATTTCGCAGCTGAGCGATGAGATGTAGGTGAAGCCAAAGACATTCGGCCTGTGTCGAGATCTGACCGCCTGGGGCCAACGCATCGTGAAGTAGCTTGAAGTACGGCTTTTGAAAAAGGGATTCTGCGGGACCAACAGGGTCAGAGGAGTCGGTGATGATGACATCGTACGTCGATTCGTTCTCCGCGAGGAATTTGAAACCGTCCCCGACGAAGACTCTGACGCGGGGGGAGTCTAGGAGCGAGGACATGTGTGGAAGGTATATCTTGGATACTCGGATGACGGCCTATTAATTCGAGAATAAGACGAGCGATGGGGGATGTAAATATGTCAAACCTCGTCAATGTCGCACAGGACGACTTCCTCGACCGTGTCGTGCTTCAAGACCTCTCGGACGACGCCACCATCGCCGCCTCCGATAACGAGCACTTTTTTTGGGTTGGGGTGGCTCGTGAGAGGGAGATGTGCGATCATCTCCTGATACCTATCATGCTACACGTAAGTAGCCGCAATGTGATAGTCTTGGAAGCGACGTACGAGAACTCGTCGCGTTCGGTGCACTGTACGACACCATCGAGAACTAAGACGGTACCATATGTCTCGGACTCAAAGACGAGGACATCTTGGTAGAGAGATTTTTCGACGTGGAGGATTTTGTTGACCTTGAGAGTCATGGCTTGACCAGGCCATTGGGAAGAGATCTCCCGGAACCAACCATCTGCAAGGCATGAGTCTTTGCCGAGTTCATGACGGTCTCGTCATACACACCATGAATGGAGGGATGAGAGAGAGGAGACATTTTTGCGCGTCGTTCAAAGGGTTTGAAAGATTGAAGGATCGGAGAATTAATCAAGTCCGCTCCGGAGAAGGGCACTTCAAAGTGCACTGTCCAGGAAGTCTGGTGACTCACTACTGATGATCTTATCTTATCGCTGGCAAATACGACTACTTGAAGTTGCTGGCAAGCACACTGTAAGGCTTATACTGCTAGTACTGTTCTTCTAACTGTGTCAAATATCAAACCAGGTACTTTCCACTCGACCTTTACCTCGAGTCATGGCAGCCATACACCCTGAAAGTCTCGGCGTCCCTTTCGGCACATATGTTCTTGAACAAGAGTTGGCGATAGTTGCCACCTATTGAACATTAGCGAGGTTGGTGGTCTAGGTCAACGTTACGCCCAGTGTCAGCATTCGGCTCGGACAGAAAAACGTGGTCCTTGGCGATGACGACTCGGTATGTCACTAACTTGTTCTTCAAAGGGAATGTTTTATGTGATTGTCCAAACTGGGACAGACAATTGGGCGGACTGGAAAACAAACGACTCAGCGAAAGGTGTCGCCTCCGTCTGTCACTATCAGATCCCTCTTTGATCGGTTCCGTCGTACGTTTCCTGTCAACGCCCCTTTGTCTACGGCCTTCTGGAACGTCTTTCCTTTCACAGCTCCCCCCCCCCCCCCCCTTAGAGATGTTCATGCCTAGGTTCAGTATGACAAAGGGCCACTTCATTTTAATGCATTGGAGATCTGTAGGGCTTCTTCTTTACCTCTTACCACGACATGGACCAGAGGAGGAGCCTCGACGATACATGCGACGTTTTTCTGTCGCGCCGCTGCGTCCGTTCTCCTCTCTCCAATCAGCGGGCTGGAACCGAGTTCCCCCAATGTGCGCCAGCGTTATGCGCGGAAAACATAGGGATCCCTCCGTATTTTCTTCCCCCGAGGCCGCTCGAGGTACCTGGGCTTTCCGCTACAGTGTCGGCCTCTGCTGCCGCGAAGCCGCTCCCTCTCCCTGGCTCTTCCGGCGCGGTACAAGCTAAACCCGCTCGACTAGCCAACGGTCGTCGTCATGTCCCTCGTCCCCGCAACCCTTTTATCCTCTTCCGTTGCGACCTCGTTCATCAACGAAAGGTGTTACCAAGATCAGACCTAGATGACACGAACATCTCCCGCATAGCTGGAGATTTGTGGCGCGAAATGACCGCAGCGCAGAAGAAACCATGGGTCGAGCTCGCTGCGCAGGAGAAGGCGCGCCACGCCCTCCTTTATCCCGACTACAAGTACGCGCCGGCTCACAGCGGCTCAAAAAGCAAGAAAACCAAGAACGATAACGCTTCCCTGGAAGAACGCCCTCAGCGCCAGGTATCCAGAATGAGCGCTACCTCGCCTTCAGATCATCCGAAGCCACGCCGCCAGCCCGGGCGTCCACGGCCGTACCCTCAATGTATACCTCGGAGACGCTCCTCGTCTTGTCCCCCTGTCGGTGCTGTTCCAGCTCCATCACATTCTCCATTGGAGGGATGGGCTCCCACTTTCTCTCAAGATGACATGCAACGTCGCCCAAGTCGGACCATCATGTATCAGTCGGCGACACCACAATCCGTTGTCGAACCAACCGCTCCAATGACGATTGGTTATAGCCCCTCGTCCCTGCAAGGCTTGGACTGGCTTGGTTTTCCACCGGTCGATCCGTTGCTACTGGATCCTACGTATGCTCTCCCTGACCTGAGCCAGAGCCCTGAATTCTACGCAGCGTCGGACTGCGGTTTCTTTGACTATGAACCCGTACGTCCGCCTTTCATATTTCGACCTGATTGCTCACTTGCTCGACCTAGACGTTCCCATCTGACGCATGCAATCTCGGGTTTACCTTGCACGAATTGAAGGACATAGAACGTTTGGCAATCGAGACGACCTTTACTGATCCCTTTTCCACCCTGGCCACCATCCCGGTCGATAGTGGCTCTCCTTGCGTATTCTCCACGGCCATATCGCCTTTTGACTGTTCCGGTTACTCCACCGGCTCTCCTTCCTCTCCCTCCTCGGGGACCCTCTCTTTTAACTAATCCAGATTTTTTTTTTGTACATACTTCCATCAGGTCAGATTCGATCATGTTTCATTTTCTCCCCGACGCCCGCTCACTTGCCTACCTATAGTCTCGCAACTCTCCCTGATCCACAGGTTGTTCGGAATCCTCAAAAACGACGACGACATTAACGTTCCCTCACGTTTCCAGCGTAAACGCTGGCGCAACTATACCAACCCTTTGGAAGCCGTGAAAACACGAAGCTCTCTCTACTCACCCGTATTTTTGTCTTTCATTCCTTCTCTCTCTCTCTCTCTCTCTCTCTCTCTCTCTCTCTCTCTGATGGACATCGCCCGGCGTTCGTTTTGTATACTAGGAATAGCCCACTCACTGTAGTTACTGGGGTCTGGATAGTATGCTTACGAGCTCTAAGAGATGATGATATACAGTAATTAAATGTCAAGTTTAATCTGATTTCATGTTTTCTTTGGACTGGTTGGTTTGGTGCGGTTGGCAGCTTGGAAGGGGGTTCACCTAGAAAGGTGAGGGGATTTGCAGGTAGGAACCTAATTTCGGAAGTAAAAGCAAGTCGTGCGCTTCCCCCTAGTAGCCAACTGCCGGGGGAAAAAGGTCTAAAACCCGAAGGCCACGATGTGCAGATGCCGTATTCCACCCGAACAGGTCTTCTCTTTCGAGGTTGGTCTGCGGGAGGGTGTGTGTTAGCTCCTCTGATGCCAAGATCAGGGGTCAGAACTCGTTTGTCGACGGCTAGGACGTACCGGCATCAGGAGAACCCAAAAACGCGGGCGGGCCCTTACTTTACATAGTTCGACTACCCAACAAAGGGACTCAGTGTCATCTGTACATACCCGAGCGAGATTCCCTTTGACGGCTTCTGAGATACTGCGCTCCGTTGCGATGGACCTTTCAAGACGAGTCGGCAACAGACAAAAACCGACATGGCAACATGGAACGATTTACTGATCCGGGATTGGGGAATATCGTCATAAAGAGGTTGATCACGCCATCATGCTTGGGTACGACCGAGTCCACTGTTCATCATTACTGGATGGAGTAATCAGTGAAGTATTACAGAGAGCCTCACCCTGTCGTTGCCGACGCGCTGGTTGTCCTGCAAAATTACATGGTATATCTCTTCCGTTGGCTTGAACGAATACTTTTCATCGTCTCGTGCAACGCCAGAGGTGCTCGTGCAAGGTCCAGACGACCAGACTCGTCCACCATATTGTCGTAGAGCTTCGACGTGATATCAACATCGTCCCGATGACCGAACGAAAGCCGACAAACGGCATGGCTGCAGCAAGATGGACGGTCTCATCCAGGCTCTCCTCCGCCTCCAACAGTCGTATGACAGGCAGACAGATTACGCAAACTGGGCGTTCTGCAAGTCGTATCGCATACTGTTTCCGACCTTGAACAGTCCGTCGCCCAACACAAACCCGAACTCGAACAGTTGCTTCCGATCAGGAATCCCGTGGCAAGCAAGATGAACAAATTCGTTCTTGTTCAATTCCTCACCAACCTTGGCGATGCTCGCGTCCTGGTCTCGAATGCAAGTAACCGCGGCGGCAGACCCGACACATTGTGATATACTGGACAGCTCAGTGTCCACTGATACAAGTTTATTCTGACCAGGGAGCCCGCGCCTGTCCTACGACCAAAGGACGACGTTCCATGGATGAATTCAACGGCCTTTTCTGTTGGGCGCGAATGAGGGCTGCCAAAGTCGGTATGTAGGAAAAAATATAAAGGTCGGAGAGGAACGGTCGACCCTTCCTATACGAGTTGGCGGCGTGCAACGGAAGAAGAGAGAATTAGATGCGAGATCGAGAGGGACTGGATTGTTGGAGGATTTTCGAATTTGGCGCGTGATGTCAGAGAACGGTGTTTCAGCGATAGTTCAGAAACGGGGACTTTCGTGATGTGGAGAGCAACACGAGCGGGACCTCGGTCGGATAGAAGTAGGAGTGCATCACAGGTGTACTGGCTGGCATCTACAACGATGACTGGTCCACCAGCAGCTGCGACCTGGAGATCTGAGAAGGGTAGGGGCTGGGGGAAACGAGAGAAGCCAGGCAAATTGCAAATATCGGCAACAATATCCTGCAATGGATGTTCAGATAGCATGCCAGATTGTGCTGAGACTCAGCATTGCAAGGGGGTATCAAGGACATGGTGAAGCGAGGTCAACTGTGTAAACTTGTCTGCTAATTTCTTGTCCGCGTCACTGGATGTTATCACCTCGTCAAGGGGAGAACCAAGGCGGATTAACTGGCTCCAGAAGACACCGCGACCTCGTTGAATACGCTCGATTGCATTGGCAGAATTTCCATAGCGAACACAAGCGGAAAACGCATCAACTGGTAGAAATGCCGTGAGCTGTTTGAGCAGTGCAAGATGCCGAGGCAAAGATGGCAAATGAGGCGCGAAAACGTTTGGTAAGCCAAAATTGTCGTACTGCGTTTGCGCTCCTCAGCTGTCTGGATCCATTGTTTGGTGCATTCGAGATCGGAAAGAGACACTGCACGAGAAATATCATAGAGCTGGGGATGTAAATTGAATATTTCCTGCAAGTCGCTCGTGTCGTGCGTAGTTGAGTGCTTGAATCGAGAAAAGAGGAAAGGGTGCAAGGCGCCAAAGGACAAGGCTCGATGAGGATGCCATGTGGCGGGAGAAGTCCAAATGCATTGCGTTGCAGGGCAAGCGCCTCTTCGAGGCCAGATAGTGTTCCGGGCTGGTTGAAACGGGCGAAGAGGCAACTTGCGATGTTGTCCAGCGAAAGAGCTCGATCAGGATGCACCAGCGGGAGAAATTGCAAGGCGAGGACAACTGCGTCGTCGAGATCCGATAGTCTTCCGAGCTGAATGAAACGACTATGGAGACGACTCGCGATGTGACGGATCGATGGGAATGACCTCGGGGAAGAGGTTCCAATGTATCGCGATAGAGGGCAAGTGCATCGTCGGGGTCGGACGGGGTTCCCAGCCGGGTGAAACGGGAAGATAGGGAATTCGCGATGTTTCCCACTAGTGAAAGAGCTCGAAAGGGATGCCCTTCAGAACAAAGTGCCAATGCACTACATTGGAGGACAAGTGCCTCGTCAAGCTCATACAGCGTTCCGAGGTGATTGAAACGGCTACGGAGGTAATTCCCAATGTTGCACAGTGAAAGGGCCAGCTCGATGAGGATGCCCTTCGGGGAGAAGTAATAATGTTTCTGCGCTGAGACTGAGTGCCTCATTAAGGTCAGTTACCTATCCTCTTAAGTGGCTTGGTACCGGTCGTAGAGCCTTGAGGGTGGAGTTGTAATTCAGTGACTTGCAGTAGAGGGTGATTTGAATTTTGCTCAAGCGCCGAGTCAGTCTTCTGAATCGCAAAGCATATTACCTTTTATGGGAATTTTTCTTTGCGGTCGCCAAGGGTGATCACGTGAGACTCTATCGGCGAGCGGTGGTGCTTCCAACCTTCCCCTCTCTACCCACACATCAACTTGTTCCATCCTGGCATTCGTGCCCTTCTGCAGTACTATACTAACAATCCTCTGTTGACGGATTATCAATGGCACGGGGCATGGACCTCGATCTTGACCACCTTGTTCCCCTCATCCCAAGGTTATGTCATTACACCGAAGCACCGTGTTCCTGGGGACAGTGAGAGTGATCTTGTAATTAAGGTCGAAAAGTTCAACCCAACCACCTCCCCTCAGGCTCTGCAACTCTGCACTGTTCTTATCACCAAGGTCAAGAATAGCCAGCACTGGCAGGCTGCTGTCCCCTCCCTTGAAAGGCAGATAAGGCATCAGACAGATGCTGCCTTCTGTGGAAATACTGCTTCAAAGGTGTATTGGATTGGTGTTATTGGTCCTCAGTGGCGGTATGGTATCAAGAAGACGGGGAACAGGATCTGGAACCATTAATCGCTTGGCACGACACCACTGACGCTCAAGCCTCGTACAACGATTTCCAAAATCTGACTGCTCTCATTGCAGACATGTAAAGGTGTCGTTCTTTCCTCTGTCACGAATGGTGACGATGATTACATGTTGACAGGTCTCCATTGAATTGCTCGTATCAATTTTGTCTGCACTGCAGGTCTTCGCCTGAGCTGTCTGGAATGTTCCCACTTGTAAAATACAGTGAATGGATCAGGCGCACCGTCACTGAAGGCACGAGCCTGCAACACATGATATACTCTTTCGAAGACTTTGGCCTGGTTGGCCTGGGACAGATTCCATTTCCCGAGCCCGCTGCCTCATGAATTGCCCCAAATCTAAGCAATACATGTATACCCATCAGTTGGTGGTAATAACATGTGCAAGTTCCTGCGTGTTATCGCCGTAGGTTCTTACCACTCTCGTAGCAAGCATCTCACAAGGTTCAACACAAGAGGGGGACAACGCTGGAGTGACCAGGTTCTGATCACGAAGGAAGAAGGCACGAAGCAGAATATCTCGGTTTTTTGTGTCACTGCGATATATCTTACCTCAAGGGACCAAATCAGAGTATATATGAGATTGGGGGCCGTAAGAGCAGCCTGGGCACGGAAGAGAGGTATATCGCAGAGAAGAACGACCGGACGTTTCCAGATCGTTGTGAGGGTACATCTAGGCACCTGAGCATGAGTCCACGGCTTTGAAATGGGGGGGGGGGGCGCGAAGATGCGATTGGTGATTCAGAACGTGGTCAGAAAAATTGGTGACTGGAGTCGATGTACCGACCGTCCCCAAGACTTCATGCTTTCTCTCAAACCACTGCCAGCCCACCTCGGACCAATCATATCGAATTCCTGGCATCCTCCGCGTCTGAGTCACCTGCGCCCATTGGGATTCGGAATTCATCGCACGGCGCTCCGCTTCTGCCAGCAACGTGACACCGTCTTCACCCTCATCATGCGACGCCACGGCCACTCCTCCTCCAACCAAATCCCACAGCGACCCACTGGCAACACTGGCAAGATGGGCAAAAACAAAAACAAAAACAAATTCACCCTCCCCGACGAATCACACCTCTCCAATCTCCCCACGCACCCCAACGCAGCGACGACGCCCATCGTCGACACGCACACGCACCTCCTCACCACGTTTTCCTCCTACAAGAGCAAATACCCGACCGGAAGATACGATACCGTGTGGGATTTCGTTCGGGGGGTGTATGATGGGCGGAACGTCAAGGCGATCGTAGACGTGTGGTGTGAGGCGCCGGTGCAGCGCGCTTGGAAGGAGTTGGCGGATTCAGCGTTGAGCGAGCAAGACAGGGCGACCAAGTGGGGTGGGATCGAGTATTGGTTCGTCATGGGTAAGTAAGGGTTTCATTTCCATGTGTGCTTCTTCTCGGGGACGTGGGCTGACGAGGGTAACCGGGTGGTCCGTCAGGTGTTCATCCGTACGTAGGTTTCCCCCCCCCCCCTCACTGCCGACCAACACACGTCGAGATGGTTCATCGTTCACACTCTTTTTAGACACGAAGCGAAGCTTTACAATGATTCGGTCGAGCGATCGATGTAAGCCCGCGATAGTCACGATACTACCCCTCACCGCTCGTCCTTCCACACAGTCTCGAAGCCATGGCCCACCCGCGTTGCGTGGGATGGGGAGAAATCGGGCTCGATTACCACTACGATAACTCGCCTCGCGAACTCCAACAACGCGTCTTCGCGCGCCAACTCTGCGAGGCCGTCAAGCTCGGAAAGCCGCTCACCATACATACCCGAGAAGCAGAGGAGGACACCGAACGGATATTGAAGCAACACGTGCCTGTCGATCACAAGGTGCGCCATTCCCGTCGCTCCCGTTTTTTTTTTTTTTTTCTTCTTCTTCCTCGGCGACGTACTGATGCGTTTCGCTGTCGGACGCAGATCCACATTCACTGTTTCACAGACTCGCCCGCGTTCGCGGTACGACTGCTCGACCGGTTCCCAAACCTCTACATCGGCATCACGGGCGTCATCTCTTACGCGACCAACCTCAATACCGCCACGCTCGTACGTCACATGGTCGGCGCTGCTGACCCGACCGCTGGACCGCGCATCCTACTCGAAACGGACGCGCCGTTCATGGTCCCTTCGAACATCTATCCGTCCCTTCCGGAACTCAAGGGGAGACTACCGCTCTGTCATACGGCCATGATCCCGTGGGTGGCTGATTTCACAGCGGGCGTCGGAGGAGGAGGAGGTGGTGGTGGTGGTGGTGGATGGGGCGCGGCGGACGTGATGCAGCAGGCGAATCAGAACGCTCGGTCGGTGTATGGTATATGATAGTCCGTGATAGATACGGTCCGGTCTTTGTGGTGAACATCCTGACTGAATGTGGATGAAGACCTGTACTTTAACTATAGATACCCCCCCAACATCTGAAGTTCCTGAGTAAATCCCTCGTACGTTCACAATTTGTATGAATCATCGTGAAGAAGCCATGGTATTTGCCATGTTTCAATCTCGTCTTGCAACGTCTCCTCAACATCTCTGATTATCATCTTCCCACACATCTCATGTGTTCATCGTATTTCACGCCTCCCAATCTCAATGCTAGCGCTCACCAGACAGAGTCAGATTGGGGATGAACGTACACTGCCCATTGTAGTTGTACAGTATTTCACAAAAGGCATGAACGCTGGATATGCATACTTTCAAACGATACACTGGCAGATTGATCACTATGGCATGCACTACCCAGATGTTTTTTTTTTTCCTGATGGCAAGGAGAGAGGCACGAAGGGAGGAGAGAAGGATATCGAAAGCAACACCGTGCCACGTGCCTGTCGATCACAACGAAAAGGTGCAACCATTCCGTCGTCCCCGTCCCCGGATCCTCCAAACCCGACGTCGATCGACCGAGCGTGGTGGAACAAAGACCCGTCCCCCCACCCCGATGTACACGGATCAGACGGAAAATCATGATACGACAGAGACGATATGTCACGCGAAAAAAAAAAAATCAAAATTAAAAAAAAACCAAAGACACACTACACCTTGACTTCCGCCGACCCCAACCCCGAGGACGCCACGTCGTTCGTACCCTCCAACGCACGCGCCTCCTTTTGAATAAACGCCTCGCGCGCCTCCGAGGTGACCGCACCGAACATGACGTCCATCTCTTCCAAACTGAGTCCCTTGGTCTCCGGTATCAAGCTACGACACGACACGCGATCAGCGCCCGCCGTACAAAGACACGATGGAGTTCGCCTCACAGAGAAAAGACGGCCATGCCGCCAATGTTGATCGTGGCGAAGAGCATGAAGAGCTTGTAGCCAATGTTGGCTTCGATCGTCGGCGTCACTTTGGCGATGACAAAGTCTGGCGGGGGGGGGAATCGTTGGGCGCGACGTTCACCGTTGACATCGTCAATACATGAGGGACACACGAAACGTTCGGGCGTACGTACTCCACAGCCATTGTGATGCAGAAGCCACGGCGAGGCCATAATGCCGTGTTCGCGTTGGGAAAATGTCAGACACGTAAACCCATGGGAGTGGTCCCCAACCCATCGAATAGAAGCAGACGTAAATATACAACATCGCAGCCATGCCCTTCGAAGAAGGTGGTGGTGGGGGTGCGGCTTGGCCAGGGAGAGGCGTCGCGACGGGGTGTGTCTTGAGAATAGCACCGATGATGAAGAACGTGACGCCCATTCCCACCGCAGAGATGAACAGCGAAGGCTTACGACCGAGACTGTCGACCATCAGAAACACAAAGATCGTGGTCGCGATCACCTTGACGACACCGTAAATCCCCGAGGAAAGAAGGGAGTTCGTCGTTCCAGAATACCCAATCTACGTCCGAAAATGTGGAGGGTCACGCCAAGAGATCGACCGACGTTACGGTAAACCGCTCACCGAGGTGAATATTTGGGGTGCATAGTACCCCACGGAATTCTGCCCGCTCCATTGCTGTAAGAGGAAGATCACAAACGCGATCACGAATCGGATAAAGTTGCCTCTGCCGAAAAAAGCTTCCCTGATTCCGAGTCCCTGACGTGCCTCGCGTTCTTCGTTGATCGCAGCTTCGATCTCTGCCATTTCATGCCTGACTGAGGGTGCATCGTATGGCTCTCTGCGAAGATATGCAAGATTTTCGAGTGCTTCTTCAACACGGCCTTTGGACGCTAACCAACGCGGTGATTCCTGGCGATAATGAGTTGATGCCGAATCAAACCGGAGGGACGATGTACCCTGATAGTGAACAATCCGAGACACATTATCCCACCAGGCACAAGCTGGAAACCGAAAGGAATTCTCCACACATTGGGACTGTTGGGCATGTGCAGCCCAACACCGACTAGAGGGATAGAGATGAGAGTGAGTGAGAGATGCAAGGACGCGAGACGGATGCGCTCACGATTGATAAAGTATGAGATCATGACTCCGATCGCCACCATGATTTGAAACAGGCCAGTGATCCGGCCACGAACATCTTTGGGCGAACACTCGGACACATAAGCGGGTGCAACAGCAGATATTCCGCCAATACCAACACCCGATACGACGCGTCCACCATAAATGTAGCCAATACCGCGACTACCACCGGCCACCGTGGTCAGGATCTACTGCAGTCAGTGTGCAAATTCATCATATGACCAAGCCAAGCTCACAGCACCGATGCAAAACACGAGGGCAAACCAAACGAGAGTCCATCTACGTCCAAACCGTGCTGCGAAAGGCGCCTACATCAACACACACACACACAAGATGCAGAAGAATCGTCGCGGCGTCTACCTGAGAGGGGTGCGCTTCCCAGAGCGCCAAAGAATGCACCCGCCTGGAGAACGGAGACTACGTTGGACGAGACTGTTACAGCCTGGCTCTTGTTGACGTTGCCATCGGCGTCGACGATGCCAAAATGTGTCTCGAAGTAGGTTTGAGATACGACACCTCCAGCGACACCCCTAGCAGAAAGTGAGCCAGAGAAATGTTCTTTGACTCGAAGCCGAGACGCACGTGTCGTAACCGAACAGTATGATACCCCAGTAGGCAACAAACGCCAGCCCTGTTCACGTGGACAATGATAAGGTACTTGATAGCAGGAAGACACTGAATCACGCACAATATACTCGGATGTTCTTGAAGTTGATGATGGACGACATGTTAGCAAACGTCGGTGGGCAACGTTCGGAACAACCAGGAGAGCGGAGCCTGTATGGCCTAACGAGTTTCATAATGACCGTTCCCCCCTTATATGAGCGTGGGTTGGTGTGTGGGAGCGTTGGAGTGCCTGTGGGCGCACGGACCGGCGGACTGGCGGACCGCGGCGCTGTAAATACTGCCAGAACGTCAAGCAGCGCTGGTGAGGCCATACTTGAGTACACACACTCGCGACAAAATCATGCATGGATGAGTTGAAAGTGGCAGTGTGTTCAGCACATGATAGAATGTGATTTGTCACAAGAGCGGACCCTTCCCCGGTAGACCATTGCCCCAAGGTTTCGAGACTGAAAAAGGGGTGAGAGACCTAGGTTGGGTGCGTGGGGGTCGCAGCTGCAGATTCAAGGATGCAAGTTCGACTTGAAATGGGATCAGTCATCTGATATCGTTTTGATGTGATGGAAATGGAATGTTTCAGATACCGACGAACCTGGTCATGACGGGTGTCCAATCCCGGTTTGAAGCACTATTTTGAACGCTGTGTGCCTGGAAGAGATTAGAGATTGGATGAGCCGGGCCAATCAAGATGAGACGGATAAGGATATGTTAGGTCGTGAGCTATGGCCGTCTGAATAGATCCAGGGGATTAGCAACTTCAAGGGGGATAATTCGCCATGAGATATACAACGTCACTAATCTAGTGACGCGGTTACCATGGAACGTTTGAGGAAGAGAACAAGTGAGGGAGCATACAATACACCCAAGTTGGACCTTTCTTCATTCCAAGATTGATATAGGAAAAGGATCGAGTCCATTCCTTGTTCCCGGAATGAACTGGATTCTGCAAGCGGCTTTTACTCGGTATGAAACTGATCCTCGGGGTGCACCGTATTTCCTCGGGGTGCATCGTATATTCCGAAAAGTAATGTCGTTCTCACCCCGCAGGCCTGAAGACCGAGCTGGAGTCTCTAAGCAAAATTGTGGAAGGTGCAGGGTTCTCGAGACAGACAAGGGAGGCGAAAGCGGGCAAAGTGAGCGGAGTGGGAAATGGGTTAATCGGAGTGTGAATATGTGTCACGTGCGTCTGACTGGTTAGCCGGGCAGGGCTTGCTATGACGATAGTACGACTGACATGTCACAATATAGATAGATGCATACCAGCGACACCGCAGCGGGTTTTGACTCGGAAATGAGGAATGGCTGGGTTCGGAGATTTCGAATCGCGCCGATGAAGTTCTGCACTGACTTGGGGTTGCAACGTACGAGGGGAGGGAGAGCGTTGAAAGACATTTTCGCGTCCATGACAACCGTGCATTTCTCCGCGGAGACGCACCGAACGTCTCTCGACTCTGCCCCTGCTGAGGAAGATCTAGTGAACGGTTTTTCGATTTCGACACGAGGAAGATCGGTGAGACGAGGACGGCTGATCAGCAACGCAACTACATAGAGTGAACCTGTTGTGCATCCACGCTTGCGAGCCCCCTCGATGATTGATTGGCTCCACGAGGATGGAAGACTTGCTCGGTGAGGTTGAACAGGTCGGCTAGGATTTATTTACGACGGTCCGATGGCGCACAAGAGTGTGTACGACCTCAGGTGAACGATTTAGAGCGGTAGACTCGCTGTAGCCTCGTGGACAAGGCAACAAGGGATGCTGTGACGATGACGGATGTCACAGTAGCGGTCGCATGGGTTTGTCCCTAGGCCGGTGATACGGTGTTGGTTGTAATGGATTGATTGAACGTCATCGCGTGGACGGTATCGCGATTCTACAGGGCTACTGGTGTGAGAGGCTGACGTCTCCCTTTTATAGGTGTATTTGGGTTACTGACCGAACGCGATGGCTACCACGACGACGAATGAGTGATGGCGGGTGTGTGTATGTCCGGTTTCGACGGGTCGTCAGCAGGATGAGTTGACGCCGCCGCCGCAGGTACCCCTGGGAGGATCCGACGTGTTTGAGGGGGGAACGTGTCGCGGGAGATTGGTCGACGAGGGTGGGTGAGATTAGGTAATCAAACTTTGAGTAATCAAACTTGACCCACTCGGCCCCGAGGATAGGAGACGGATGATTATTATTTAATTTGAAAATGGGGTGATCTCGATCGGGATGACCAATTCAGAACTTGGATTCCTTTTATTACGTGCTCGTCCAAAGAGTTGAGGTGTTGTGTCATGATCAGCCACCGACTCGGACGCTCCACCGGCGAGAGACCAGACGAGGACAGCTGGTCCGCCATTTTTCAACCTCCCCAAGACGAATCACCAGAAGAAAAACAAACTCGAATCGCACGACAACACGAAGCTGCCAGAGTATCAAAAGAGATCGACGATGCAATCGAAAAGTCCAGGAAACTGCACGAGAAGCGCAAAAAGGCCATCAAAGTTCTCCTCCTCGGTCCGTCCCTTTTTCTTCACCACTCCCTCTCCCTCATCTCCCCCGCACAGGTCAATCCGAGTCTGGAAAGTCTACCATGCTCAGAAGTATGTCTCTTCCGTCCCGTTCCTCTCCTCCCCCCTCACCTCTATCCAGACTTTCAGTTGGCTTTCTGTCCCACCTACTTCCATCGCGAGATTCCAGTATGGAAGGTCATCATACAGCTCAACGTCATCAGGTATGTCCCATACACCCCCCCCCCCACTTCTCTCCTCACCCATCCCTCCACAGTTCCGTCAAGAGACTCCTTGCCATTATCGACAACGAGCTCGAGTCCCAGTTTCTTCGCTCCCGTCCTTCCCGCTCCAACCTCCGTGATCACGCGCGTCCTCCTCCCGCTTTACCCACGCCTCCTAACGACCACTCCACCGCCGCCGCCGCGTTCCCGCGCTCGCCTGCCCCACGCCCTTCGTCCCGCAACGCCCCCCCCACCGTCACGAGTCCCGCCCCTAGCCAACTTTCCTTTGATCTCAACCATGACTCTACCGACCCCCCCTTGACTCAAGCCCACTCTACCCTTCGTCTCCGTCTCCTTCCCCTGATCAGCGTAGAGACAAATCTCGCTCGTCAGCTCCTTCCCGAATTCGGCGGTGCATCTCCTCCCCTCCCCTCATCCACCGGTTGGACCAAGTGGGCATCCGGAGCCGGTGACCACTCTGCTAACGGTTCTCTCTTTGCAAGTGGCGAGATATGCGTCCGCGCTGGTGGCGCTTGGAAGAGCATCTTGGAGCGCATCACGGGCGCACCCCGCAATAATATCTCGGATAAACCCCAAGATACGCCCATTGACGACGCTTTGGCCCAGCCCATCAATCCTACTTCAACCTCCACCTCGGGCAAACCCACTACCCGCGCTACCCGTCCCCATCCCTCCGATCCAACACCTCTTCTCGAAGCGCTGGCACCCGACATCCATACCCTTTGGACAGACCCCGCCGTTCGGGCCCTCCTCAAGCGCAAGGGTGTCTACATGGAACACACCGCCGGCTTCTTTTTGAATGACATCATGAGAATTGGCAAACCCCGGTGGAACCCAGGCATAGGTTCGTGTCCCAGCGCGTCTTCGCACCTATCCTCTCACATGTCTCCCAGACGACATCGTACGAGCTAGACTCAGGACGTTTGGGGTAGAGGAACACAGATTCGTGGTGGACGATGGTACACGTTATCCAGCCTCGTCGAGTTTCCCATCCCTCACTTTGCTCCCTAGGCTCAGAATGGTACATCTATGACGTGGGCGGTAGCCGTGGGTCAAGACATCAATGGGTCCCCTATTTCGATGATGGTTTGTCGATCCCTTTGGTTTGACAGTCGTCTGATTGGAATGTCCAGTCCAGGCAATCATATTCCTTGCCCCACTCGTGTTCAACCAAGTGCTCGATGAGGATAGAATGATTAACAGGCTGGTGCGTGCCCATTCTCTCGTTTGGTATTCGCTCATACCATCGTCCGTCCTACAGGAAGACTCGATCAGCTTATGGAAAAAGGTGTGCGCGAGCCCCCTGCTTGCACACGCCAACATCATCCTCTTTTTGAATAAAATGGACATTCTCGAGTCGACGCTCAGATCTGGTGTCCGGGTGCAGACATACGTACCCTCCTACGGCTCATACCCGAACGAACTGGACCATGTCGTCAAGTGTACGTGCCTTGTCAGGTTCTATTCATATTCTTGGTAGTCACATGCCGTCACAGACTTTCGCGCAAAGTTCCGCGCATACCATGTCTGTCGTCATTCTGTTGGTTTGATGTGTGTGTGTGTGTGTGCTGATATGATGACCCTTGACAGAGGCGCTTGTCACCCAAGCAACGCGCCTTTTTTTGCCACGGAACGTCTGCCATCGTACGTGTGTCCCCCCCCCCCCCCCATCGGTTCTTTTGCCACCCGTTTTTGATAATCGGTCGGTCCCCTCAGGACACGGAAGCCACTCAAACCGTTCTTACAGGCGTCCGAGAGGGTATCCTGAGGCGCCATCTCGAAGATATTAATGCCATCTAAATTAAGGTCTATCTATGAGAGGACACTTACTCGCAAGTGCTCACCTCTTCGTTTGGTCTGTTCCCCCGCTCTCCACATACCGCTTTCTTGGGCTTATTGTGTTTCCTCATGCCCTCTGGGTGTCATTGTCCTTGTCATTGTCTCCGCACGTTTATTTATAGATAGTATAGTTGTAATCGACTTGCTGGTATATGTAGAAGGGTTATGTAGCCATCTAATAGATCGATATCTCTTTTCTTTTGGATTCAAGTACGTCGAGGACGAGTTACGACGGCGACAGCGTCCAAGGTGGAAGTGAACCCCCGGAAAGACCTCGACGAGTCCCCCTCCTATGTAGCTCGGGGCGCGGAAAAAAAGGAATGACGAATTCGAGGCGATCCGATCGACTCGCCGAGGGGTGACTCAACGACACATATGACGGGCCCGGTTTCAACGTCGATCCCCGGTCGTTGTCCGTTTCGATCGGGGATTCCTAAATTTCTATTGGAACAGTCGACAATTGGTTATAACTTGATGACACCCGGCCCGGGTGTAGGACAAGAGGACGCATGATCGCCAGAGAGGGACCCGTCCTTGGCGTTATCGTGACCTCCTTCTCCAACCCGAATCGTGTCGCGGTTCATGCGTGAGCACGGTGGTGCCAAGAGATGCCAGTGGATTGACGGTGACCCAGCACGAACGGATGCGCGTGCACTCTCCAGATATGGCACGCTTAGCGACGTCGATTCCGAGTCGTTGAAAGCCGTCGCTTGAATGCCGACATACGAAATAGCACAAACACGTTTCATGAATACACTACACTATTCGTACACTCGCTTTGCAGAGAGAGAGAGATAGAGGTAAATCACTTTACTGAATCTTGTGCAGCTTCCAGACCTGGTTATGGCCCTCCCAACGACCCCACAATTCAATAGGGGTCCCAGGTGTCGAATTCCCATGGTCAGAGAGGTCGACACAGAGGTTGTAGTGACTCTCCGGCGAGAGCCTGCCCAATCACCAACCGCATCGCGAACATCCAGAAAAATCACCCGAAAACGTTACGCCAATCACACAAGCGAGAACGAGAAAACAAAGAGAAAAGAAAACGTACCCAAAAACAAAAAAAAAAAAAAAAAAAAAAAAGAAAGGCGGTCAATGCTAGACGAAACAAAAACGGCGAGGCATCCAAGCCGACTCACCTCACCCCATGGTCCACTCCCGGCACGTCCTCGACGCGCCACGCATACGGCGACCCGGCAGCGACGAGCTTTTGCCCGTCGCACGGTTCGCCACGGACAGAGAGATATTGACCACTCCCCGCGGACTTGAGATAGAACATCTGGTGGTCGCCGGTGTGCTCAAAGAGCCACTATGCCGGCATCGTCAGCCATCGTTGATGTGCAAGTCGTTCAGCGAGGCGACGGGGTGCGTACCGCTTGATTGGGTCCGTTGTGGAACCCGTAGCCAATAACTGTCGAAACCATACCCGGTGAGATGTCAAAGAAACGACGGAGGTGTGACATGGACGTACTGGAAACATTGTCACCACCAGAGAGGTCAAGGCAAGTACCACCCTTGGCGTTGGTGAGAGAGTAAATACCGTTTTCTTGAATGCAAGCCATCGTGCAAAGGAGGATGTTGAAAAGGATCGATAGTCCTGAGGAGAGAAGAAGAGAGGAAATTCCTCAGAGGACTGATCTTATATCAACAGTGTTCGTAATGACGTTTGTTTGTCCCCTATCGATCCAGACTCAAAACTATGACGTCATGGCTATTCACGTGATCCTAGTATATATACTATACAGATGGGATTCGGAGCTTTGAAGGAGTGCTCTCATTTTACGCCAACCGACTTGTCAACCCCGCCCGCCCCCTCCCCCCCAACTACTTCCCTGTCGAACAGGAAAAAGAACAGAATCACCGCCAACAACACGCACGATCACACGAGGGTTTTGCATAGCATGCTCTCCAGCCTGCAATACTCAGGAACGATGGCCGCATAGGTCATGAACGCGTCCACGTCTGCTTCCGCCACTTTTACCAGCCCAATCTGAGCCTCCGAATCTCCAGTCGGCATCGCCGTTACAGGGGTGAGACTTGTCGTCTGTGGCGCGGCCCCACCGCCGTTTGCCCCTGGACTAGCGCCGCCTCCCAGGTCAGGCGTCGTGAACGCCGTCGAAGGTACACCCGAGCTTGCGCTCGTGTTTGTGTCTACGGTGGATCCGGTGAGCGTTCGCATCCGGCCAATGTCTCGCCCGAGATCTCGATCTGCAAAGCCGCCCGCAAACACCGACGCGTTCAGCATCCCACCACTTTGTTCCATCTCCTCCATCTCCTCCTCCTCTTCCTCCACGACGACGGTGGAACCGAGGCCAGATCGCGGGTGTCCGTACGGCGTGCTAGTACCACTGTTGGCGCCACTCCCGCCGTTCCCGCCCAGAGGTCCGTTCACATTGGTACGTAATGGCATACCACCAGATGCAACCCACCGCTTCCCGTGTAGCCTTCGTATTTCCTCCTCGAACCCACCAAGACCTCTAGCAGTCCCCGAACCGCCGGTAACAGAACTACGCTCCTTGCCCCAGATCCAGCGTGCAAAGTATGCCCCGCCGAGAGACGCTCGACTGGGAAAACCACCTGCGGGAGCATTGCGATGTGGGACGACTTGAGCAGAGTCTACTTGCGTGTTTGGCATAAACACTGGCGCATTGAAGACGTCTCCGACCAGGTTGGCGACCGAAGGAAAGTTTGCGGCCGCCCCTGTGACCAAAACCCGAACTGGTAACGGTGAGTAGTCGTACGGATCAAACGAGAGACCAAGACTTGTTGCACGAGTGTTTGGAGTGGGTGCTGCAATAGGACTCGGCCCTGGTGTCTGCACATTCCCACGATTGCGGTTGGTATTCGACCCGAGCACACCGGTAGACACCATCCGGGACCATCGGACACGGAAGGAGAGAACTTGGCTTTCGAGAAGACATCGCGGATTTGCGCGAAGATCTCTGAATTCATTGACTTTGATGCCCGTTTCGAAGCGATAGATTCCCTTGACGTGTGATAGTGGGTAGCTATCCCCCTGCAACAACCAAAAGCTGAAAAGCTTGTCGTCGAGCCTGTGTGCAGAGTGACATGTGTAGTTCAGAATCAGATTTCAAACCCTCCCAGATGATACCCACGTACCCGATGGAACCACCGGGAGGAACGATAGCGACTAGACGATCAAAAGCACTCCAGCTCTTGGTGTACATATCTCGAACCAAGGCACGAGGAACATCAGCATTTCTGGACCAGACGTTAGGTAAAACGTCGAAACGACGGCGGTTGAGCGGCATAGATTTACCTGCTTGTCAGAATAGCGATGTATCTTCGCTTTTCTCCTGGGTCCTGTGCTGGATGCGGAAATAGGCTGTAAAGGCGAGTGGGGTGATAGTGTTGTGCGGGTGTGAGAAGGGTGTCCATGGGTCCAAACGATAGTACGGCGTCCCCAGGTGACGGACAGAGAGAAAGATATCCAGAAAGATAATCAGAAGTAAATGGTGTGACGACAGTATCTGAGAAGGAAACAGAAACATGAATCAGCCTCGAGCATCTGTCTGTCCGAGTATGCGCAACACGTACCAGGCTCAAACCCAAATCTCTCGCTCAGATACCGCGACACGTTGGCGATTTTCCTGCCACTTGCAAAGTCGACCTCGCCGAGCCATCCTCGGATCCTCCGTCCCTCCTCTCGACTACCACCGATGATCTCGAGGACGCCCTCATCCCAGTGTCCCTGGGGTGGACTGCCTTGACCACTGGTATGTGCCCACATACCAGTCGCACACGCCTCTGCCTCGCCCATGTTCACCCACTCGCCGACGATCATGCTTGCGACGAACGTGCTCGCAGGTTGTATCTTGCCCGTACGTGCCCACACGTCCGAAGTCCAAGATTCCCGGACGCGAAGGAGCTGGGCCGCGAGAATCGACGCGTTCGCACACGTACCGACGCGCGCAGCCATGATATCTGGACCTCCAAGAAGTGCTTCGAGGGCTAATGCATGGGTATGTGCCGATGTATCTTGTGCGACGGGGGTATTGGCCAACGAGAACGTGTTTGGGGGGAGTTGAGAGTGAAGCGGAAGTCGCGGGTCTAACGCGGGGAATGAAGGGATCGGGGTTGATTTCCACCAGACGACGGCATGCTACGAACGACGATACCAAGGGTCGGAATTACCGACAAACAAAGGAGCCAGGGGGAGGATGGCGACGACGTGAAACGCACCTGGGCACAACCGCCGATCGATTTTATTCTCGTCACGTCGTAGGTTCTGGAAAGCTTTTCGAGGAGAATGTCTTATATGTTCAAGGGTGGTAGGTTGGGCGTTGAAACACGTGCCGAATAAAGTTACGATCGAGGGAATTATAAAAACGCCCAAATTAGTAAATAGTTGATATCTGAAATTTTTGATTCCGCGAATTGCCGCACCTAGCGCTTTCACCCACATATCGACCGGCGTCGTGTAAGCATCTCCTGGCGTCGTGAATATACCACCCTGAGTCCTGATCGAGAGTCAGCACTACTTGATATGTGTGATACATGTTTTTTTTTTTTTTTTTTTGGAGGGGGAGGCCAAAGTATGAGGTAAAAAGCACAAGAAGAGTGACCAACAGGAACGGTATGGCGGAGTATGGAGGTACACTCACTGATATTCAGGTAATTCGGAATCAAAGTCTACACACTCGACCCCCACGAGCTCCAGACTTTCGTCGACGATCGATGCACGGAGTTGATCGGTGGCGAGTTCGAGTCCAAGAAATAGCGCTGGACCCGTCTTGGGTCCCGGAGCCATGATTCGTAGATCGAGAATCGTTCACTGTGCAGATTTTATAGATTTTACAGTGGTATGAGATACTAGTTGGCGGATGATGATGATGATGATGGACGGATGACAAGTTTCGAGAGCGGGAAGACAAAGGAATAGCAGCAGCGTGTCAAGTCGGAAAGCCAAGTTGGTCGTGGTTGTCCTGACGGTCGTAACGAGAGAGAGAGAGGAAGAGGGGAAGGACGAGGTGAGAACAGAAGGTGACCCAAGCGACGACGTGAAGTGCTCGTCCAAATTCCGTTTCTTCCCACGCTGTGTACATGACAACATAACAAAACTTCCGCGTTCTGACGACGTTCCCTTCTTCATTTCTCGTCCACCTCTTTCAACTCATGTGCGAGCTTGACGACGACGTTCTGTGCCAAAAACAACCCACAAGGCACTCACAGATTGATATGACACATGCAACCCTCTCGAGCAATCTTGACGGCAGGATCACCTTCCTGGGCGTTCCGACTCACAACGTTACCCTGCGGCACAAGTGTGTCAGCGAGGTATGTGTGATTGATGTACACCTTGTTGCTCGTCACCTTGGCAGCGCCGTCCTCGACGATATCCGTAATCTTACTCAAGGGCTGTCCGCCACCCCACACTGGTTCCGGCTTCGACTCAGTCAATGAAGCCAGAGGAGACACTCCTACTCGAGTTTGCCATATGTTCAGGTGTGAGTCGAATAGCGAATACTCGTGCACCGATCGTGCCAATCCCACAATTCGTATCGACGTCATCGACCCGATCATATGTACAAATTAGGAATCTACAAAAGCCATCCGTGTTCGTCCAAAAGGTAGAAATTTATTACTCTTGACCAACATAGCTTAACCACCTCCTGCATTCATCCAGTTCCATCTGCAAGCCACGCTATCACCCACCGTCAATACAAAGAGAATATTTGCGACTCACCTCGGAAAGCTGAAGCACATCTTTGACGTCCAAAATCACATCGTCTACCAACTGGGTTGCTTCAAAGAGATAAATCTGCCACGACGTCGCCTCGTTGTCGTCGGGGACACACTCAGGGACCGGAGCCTTGGGTGGAGCATTGCATTTACAGACGTTAGCTTCCGCTTCGGTCTCGTAGTGACGCGCCAGCGCAAAAACGAGGCCGTCGATGAGTGCCGCGGCCGTAAGCAAGGTAACTGGATATTGCAACATGTCTGTTTCTGCACATCGAGTTTCGCGTTTAGACATTCGTGCATCGCTGGGATCAGTGGATATTTACCGAGGAGCGATTCAAATAGCTTATCCCAAGTCACACGTTGAACGACTGCCCAACCATCTCGTATCGGTACGGTCGCCTTACGCAAGGTAGGCAACGCATTCCACAGTTCGTCCAAGACATCTTGCGGCGTGCAGCTCCCCAACAGAAACTGGAATGTGTACATGATATCGCGTTGTGCAAGCTGAGCATCGTAGAGTCGGCATTCCACATCAACTAGAGTCGTCGAATACTCACTTCAAAGGCTTCGTGGGTCATCGGATAGGGTACTAGGTCGAGAAACTCGGCAGCGTATACCGGGCCGAGTGGCGGGAGACAGTCACGATGAAACTAATGACCATTGAGTCGGTTTGCCAAAAGAGAAGCAGATCAGTGTATACTTTGACACTCAATGCCACGCACGCAACCGCGAGATCCCAGACGCCCCTCTCCCAATCGGGGTTGTCACGCGATCCCCAGCATTCCCGTTCGAAAAGCTCGGGCTCGCATGCCCCTCTCCAGAACTCGACCTTCTCTGGATGAATAAAGTACCTATGAAATAAGTGTGCCGCGTGAAACCGCGTCTGGCGTGAGCTCGCGAGCTGGTCGTAGAGATCGATGCCGGGCTGACGTTCATCTCGAGACGGCTTCGTACATGGTACCGGTTTTTCTGGGAGTTTCTGAGGCCGAAGTGAGGTTTGCATCAAGATACACCGATCCACTCGGACGTTGACTGCACCTTGAATATCCATCCCGTAATCTCCTTCCGAAAGTCGTTCGCGATACCGAATGCGTTGGACCAGGTTCCCCGATTGACAACCTGATGCTGCACAGGGAGGATCTTCACGCTCGGTGCTGAACCCTGACTCTCTTGGGGCTCGATCCCAGAGATCGTGCTCCCTTCTTCCCATTGACCACGGCCATCGCTCGAATCAGAGGTGCTTGCACTGTCTCGTCGCGAAGTGGCCAGATCAGTCGCATATGTTGCTTTCAATCGTTCCCTACGTTTATCATCGTGGACATATAAACCGTCCCTTTCGCGTTCCGAGCGTTCCCTGAGGAGAAGCGCGTGGAGACGCTCAATCGCCTGGTCTTCAGCGCAACGAACGAATGTGGGTGTGATACGTGCAGGTGGTGCGATGATGGGGACTGGGGGAATCGCGGGGATGTTCAAGGATCTGCGGCGATAGACTGCAACCGTTCGACACAAAGGGTTTGCCTTCGATCGAGCATAGTCCACGGAATCGGGGAGCGGGGTGCTTGGAACCGTTGATGGACAATCCTTATCCGGGCAAGGTCGGGAAGTCGGTGAACTCAGGGGAGAAGGATAAAAAAGCGAATCCTGAGAGGGCGCATATAGGCGCGTTGATGAACGATCTTTTGTGAACAAGACGACCACGAACGTACCGTCGACTGTTCTGAGTACGCAGATACTTCCGATCTCAATGACTGCGCACGTCGTATACTTGCAGGTTCCATAGCTTGGTATTTGAATTCGACACTCGAGTCGCTGGCGTAGGAAACATGAGACACGAGCCGATCGAGCTTCACCTTCTTCGATTCCGGGGGAAAATCGACTGAGGAACGGCGTCGTTTCAGACGATTATCGAGTGTAACCTGGGCCAGGCAAGGAACCGGAATGATAGACGGTCTGCGAGGAGACATCTTGGCGGGGACACCATCGTTTCCGTTTGTTTCGCTGCTCGTGGTTGTGGCATCGTGGGGCCCATCATTCTCAGTGCTGTGCGACAAAGTGGATTCGAGTTCTGTCGATATCGCCAAGTCGAGGATGGTAGGACCAGAAAAAATGGCACCCTTGCGAGAGGGAGGTACGGGACTCCCGCGAGCAGACACAGGGTCACCTTCGTCGGGTTTTTCAAGGTCGTTCGTTTGTTCGATAGCTGTTCGGGTCGTCACCGCGCATATATCTTGCACATTCGCTGGAATGTCGTCTGCCACAATTTGTCGTTTGCTTGGCGCACGCAGACGCTCATCGAGGGATCCTCGAGTAACGCTACAACCAGGCGTAGAGGAACCACTTTCGGAAGTATCTGCAGGGTGGCCTTGGGCCTGTAAACGAGCACCCATGTCGGTCTGAGCGGAAGAGTCTTCCTGTATCTGGAACTTGGGTGTTGAAGAGTGAGAAAGAAAACGATTTGTCGACGTTGTGGTAGGAGCGCGGTCATTAAATAGTGCTTTGACACCCAATTGACCACCGTTACACAACAAAAGTCGACCCTCAATCATGCCGCGAGGGTATGACATCGGCAGGGCCGGGTCCGTCGAGAATGGCGAGCAGTTGGTTCCGAAGCCCACAGGAGAGGAAGAATCCGGAGGGGGCATCGCGCCGGGCGATTCCCATTTTTCGGCGTAGTCATTGTCCTTCGGAGTGCTCGTCGCGCACGGTTGCTGTGACCCACGCCCTGGACATTGGATCATGTCATCATGTGTTTCAAGGTTCGGATTTTCGTAGGCTCCCCCAGGAAAACAATCCCGGTCAATCGTCCGAAAGGCTAGTTCGTCCACGTCGAAATTTGCTAGTTTTTCGCGACCATTGACGGCGCACAACGATTCTTGGGATGTGGATCTCGACCAAGTGAAATCGGAAAATTCGCAATCGCAGCAAGAGCCAGGCATAGAACAAAGCAAGCAAAAGTCCTCGTCGCAAATATTCATCGGAGGGCTGGGGTAGCAAGCGAAGAAGGGGGCTCGGAGAAACCTCGCATGAGAGCTTTAAGTGATTGCCTCAAATGGAAGGGGCGATAGCGGAGCTCAGATTCAGAACCCCCACGGCGTCGTGGACCTCATATCAATTGTCATGAATGATTAATGATTCGAGTACCTGCTACGAATAGTCGCTCTGTACGCACACAAAATTTCAGAGAAAATACTGGATCTACTGGGTATAACCGTCGAGACCAGGGCAGTTCTCCAACAGGCCGGCCTCGCCCCCACTCGTTTTCAAACCTGACCAATCCCAGGTCCCTGCGGAAAATGATGACCATTCCGACCCCGCTGTTTGCAATGGATGGGAGCATACCAGTACAAGAATTATCACCGCAGTTCACGGCAACCGTGTTAGCATCACTCGTGACACTGACGTCTGTCGTGCCCGAGAAGTTGACGTCCTATCAATAACGCCTGATCAGCACTTGTTTCGTTCTTGACAAGGCTACTCACAGATATGGTGACGCCATTTCCAGGTGTCCCGAGAGTATCAGGGTAACTCTGAGTAATCAGCACACCATAGTCAGTACAGCCTATCGCAGTGTTGTCCTGGTGATTGGCAGAATGAGCGCGACGGTTGGCTGGATACAGTGGATCTGCATACGGAATAGGTAACATTAGAGACACTACTGCCAGTCGCAGTTTTCTTGGTCTTGATGCGGAACCCTATCGTGCTGCAGGTGGGTTATTTATTCAATTCGAATAGCCTGTATGCGTCAGTCTAAAATATAATACCTATTTACGACGGTGTTGCCTTGGATGGTGACACCATCAACAACAACGTCTGAGGAGATCGAGCCCTGTGGTTTGGAATCATGAGAATCTATGCATTCCAGTGACCAAATAAGACCACGTACGATGGATACACCATGACCACCCAAACAATAATTATCTTCGAATAGAATATTATTTCCCTTGTTGATAGCTAAGCAATCATCCTCAATGCAAGATGAGTCGACAAAATCACCAGAGCCAGAAAATGATCATGAGTACCTGATTTATCACATTGCTGTGCGTCCTCCGTGTCAATGCTACACAAAAACAGAACAGATACGCGTTTCACCTTTGTTTGATGACAACGTCATTTCCACTGACGTCGAAACCGTCAGTGTTGTGTCCTGTGGGTCAAATCAATGTTCAAGTTCTTCCACGTAATGGTGAGTGCCCATTACCAGCAGGAAGGCCGTTGCTTTTAGCATTAGCGTATGCTCCTTGACCTTTACATTCAAAGTCGAGGAAAATGTCAGTTGGTCGGCAGGAGAAATTAGTGTCTCACTGTTGTCAACAATGGCACCGCTGACGACCAGCGGGCCTGAATTGCATATGGAGAAGCACCTTTGCGGGGAATTGAGGACGTGAACATCCTGAAATCAGGCCAGTTTTGCGAGACGATACCATATAGAAGGTAGTCACATACGGAAAACGATCCCGAAATGCGGACCCTATAGTATCAAGTTAGGCACGACACGATTTCAAGTAGAATGCACGCACGACATCATGGGGTCGGGCTTCGTGGTACCACTGCTTCCTTTACCGTCCTGTGATGGGTCAGGCACTGAGAAAGCACACAATCACCGCAACCTCATTTACCCAGTAGAAAGGTCCACCGCCATCCCAGGTGTGCCCGTTTCCGTTGACTGAAGGTGTATCATTGGCATCGAGCTGAAAGGATGCTCGAAGCAGGCTCACATGTGATATCCTTTCCTCTGTCACCGATAATTCAATGTTAGTAAAAGAGTAATTGCAGTTAGCGAATCTGAGCTCAACGCACGTAACATAGAACAAAGGACCAGCCCAGCTGGCGTTTCCAAACTGGATATCTCCCACTGAGACAAGTCGTCAGCCAATTCAACTAACACAAAACTATAGCAAGGGATGACTCACAAACGTTGACAGTGGTGCCTTGCAATAACTCGAGGCTGAACTGTTTTCCAGCTGGTACAGTGAACGCGTTGATGTTCACGGTTGTACACTGAACTGCAGCGCTGACATCATCCAGCGACGAGATCGTGCCCACACAATTGCCAGATGACGCTGCCTGCGGCACCGCCCAGGCCAGAATAAAGAGTGTAAGAAGGGAGAGGAATGGGAGCATATCTGTTCACACTGGGGTCGTTGTTGGCTCCAGTAACGACCACGCCCCCCCTTTTATTCATTCATGCTTGACAACCTGGTGATCGGTTGAAACGTCAAAATACTGCTGTCCTGCCAATGAATTGAGTAGTATTCCGTCCGAGGGGTGCGCAGCTGCTTCTGCTTCTGACGCATCAACCACACCCAGAGACGCATCCCAGCCAATAGATGTCTTTCCCACCGACGAGCAACCCACGTTTTGTCCGCAGCATCCTCAAAGCGCCCGATCCGATCCGGCACCTCCCTCTCGCCCGATGACTCTGCCACGTGCGATGGGAGGACGACTAGCAAGAAAGCATGAGTCAAAGGTGAATGACACAATGAAGTTGACTCCTGGAAGAACTGTTCAAAACCTCGGCTGAGTTGGCACATTGAGGTACAATCTATCAGGCCGGACGAGAGCGGGACTGGCCATGAGGTGCATCATGTTGACGAAACCTTATACTGCCTTCCATGGAAACGCAAGGATATTCGACAAGATCGAGCGCAAAAAAATTACGTCGCAACACATCGTTTTGGCCGATAACACTGCAGATTTTTACAAAGGGACTACCTACAGATACACATCGATCATTCTTGCACATTTACTCGGACTACGGAAACGGACCGACGCCAGCTGGGGGGGGGGGGGGGGGGGCATGTTTATAGAAATAATACATAAAATTTAAATTGCGACAACAATACCCGTAATTGTA
>JBBPRI010000125.1:0-55580 GCA_038092955.1 Boletus pseudo-olivaceus | reverse complement strand
TTGAACGTTATACTCAGTACGTTACCGTATTAAGAGAGTAGTTCACACACTTTGTGTATTTACACTTCGGACTCAGCTAGTCTGAGTTCTAATCGATCTTTCACTCGAACCACAACGTTCTATCTGTTAGCTCTAGTCTCAGGTATGTACCAGTAGCGTACACTCTGCCAGTATATGTCTGGCTTCAACATGTTTTACCCCTCGTCTGGAGTATGGACCGTGGCTGCTGCCACTGGTGCCACCAGCAGTCAGGTGCATGATGCCACATGACAGTTGTACTAATCTAGTATACAATACTATTATCACTAACTCACCATCAGTCGTATCACCGTCAATCGGTTTCGACTTCCAACCTCTTAGCAAACCATGTCTACTGATGTCGTATGGCGACCCAACGCGGATCAGACCAGGCCGCCACTCCTACCAGGTGATGTATACAGACCAGACATCCTTGCAGTCATCGAGCAAACGATCGATTCGCTCCGCCCTCAGTTGAGAGAGTTGAGCGACAAAATACACGGTAAGGGGCCTCCACAACACGACAATCCGGACTCTTTTTTGTCTCGCGACTGATCGATGTTCATCGATCATCATCCCCTGCGCTCCAACCATGAAGCTCACCCCGAGTTGATGTTCCAAGAACAGTGCGATGTCGTCCTCCCTTGGTACACAGTGACGTGATGCTGATGTCCGTGTGTCTGCCCTAGTTATGCCCACGACGTGTATACAGAATTCATGGAAGCACAGGGATGGGTCGTTCAGAAGCACTACCTGCTCGAAACCGCCTGGGTAGCCACCTACACACACGGCCAAGGGGGTCGCGTCCTCGGGGTCAACTCCGAGATGGACGCGCTCCCTGGGATCGGCCACGCATGCGGCCACAACCTGATCGGTATCGCGGGCGTGGCAGTCGCTTGTGCCGCCAAGGCCGCCATGCAAAAGTTGAACATCGACGGCAAGGTGATCTTGCTCGGGACACCCGGTAAGCTTTCTATTTCGGTTCATGCACCGAATCATACGGTGCTCAATGTGTGTGTGTGTAGCTGAGGAGGGTGGGTTTGGCAAGGTTCGATTGTGGGATAAAGGCGCCTATGAGGAAATGGACGTCTGTCTCATGTATGGCCTCGTCGTATTTCCGGCCAATTCCTTCCTTTATCACTCATCTTTTTGGTGACGTAGGTGCCATCCAGCACCGGGCCCTCCCTACTCTATCAGTCTCAGCGGTAGTTTGGCTATGGTCCGACTTCAAGTGGATTTTACGGGAAAACCGTAAGGCAACGATGAGGTATTCTTGGTCCATCAATGACCCACCCAGTTTTCAGCGCACATGCTGGGTTGAGCCCCTGGGAAGGCAAGAACGCACTGGATGCCGCCGTTCTCGCATACACGAACATCGGGCTTTTACGCCAACAAATCAAACCGGCCCATCGCGTACATGGCGTCTTTGGGGGGAAAGATTGGGCTCCAAACGGTCCGTATTACGTTCACTTGGCTTACCACCGCCTCAATTAGCATGTTCAGTGATTCCCGACAATTGTACGGCAAAGTCAGTGCAATTCCACCAGTACAGGACTTGTTGACGAACACTGTCGAAGATGGTTCGTACGTGCCCCCCTCACCAAGGAAGTGTATGACACCGCAGCTCGGGTCAAAGCGTGCTTCCAGTATGTAAATTCATCCACGTCTGCTGCTGCACTATATCTTTTCCCAAGAGCTGCCGCTGCTGCCACTGGCACCGACGTCGCGTTTACCAGTGAATCTATTGGAAACGAACTCGTCCAGAACAAAGCACTCGGTAAGTTGGTAGACCGTTTCACCTCCGTATCTTACGGACGTGATGGTATCAGGCGGAGAGCTTGCAGATGTCGTCCGGAAGCGGTACGGGGATATCGACCACGAGTGGGGTATCTCGAGCGCGTCCACGGATTTCGTAAGTCGTACCAAGATGTGACTCGCGGGGGTTGAACTCAAGGATTTTCGCAGGGAAATATCACCTACTGTATGCACCTTCTTTCGTCTTCCATACGCAGTTTACTGATGGGTGGGTGTCAGTGATGCCTGCGCTCCACCCTGGATTTTGTATGTACTCGGTCTCCTTGTTGTGCTCGACGAAACGTTTCTGATGCGCCGCGCTCGGCCTTACTCACCGCGGGTGAACTTGTAGCCATTCCTACTGTACCCGGAGGGGGAAATCATACGAGAGAGTTTACAGCAGCTGCCGCTACCGACACCGCCCACGAAGCGTGTTATACCGTGTCCAAAGCGCTCGCACACGTGGGTATGAGAGTGATTACGGAGGAGGCGTTCTTGGCGCAGGTAAGCACCCTTTTCACGCGCAATGTATCCAGTCGACGGGTTCGTGTTGAGCCGCTCTGGATCTATAGGTCAAGCTTGCGTTCGAAGAAGATAAAAAGTCGCGGGGTTTCTAAAGGGAGGCGTTGAAAGAGGGTCCCCAATCGAGGGCATGGCAAGGCTGGCAGTGACACGCCGGGTGACGTTCTTTGTACAAGTTAGAGTAATCAAATTGTATCGATGCGTCCGAGCTCGATTGTTTTCTCGTTCAAAGTTTCGGATACACACACCCGGATCCGATGCCCGACGCGATCAGAACCGCCGGGTGTCATCAGATGGTGACAATGAGCCAGCCAAGGTCACTAGAACCCGAAAGAAGCAACCCCGTACTACTACGCACCGATTCGCGGCATCATAATCCAGTACTGCCAACTTTATTTCCAAGCGAGCGAGAGGCTCCTGAACCGAACAAGCCCCCACCATCATCCTTTTTTTTTTTTTTTTTCCTGGAGCTCCAAAGGCCCCAGAAGCGCGGTCCCTGTCTCGACGCGTCATACACCGTTGTTGCCTCAGATGCGGCCCTACCTGAGTCCGCGGGGAAAAAGTCAAACGACGGGCTCCACCCGAAGAATTTGGCCCCGAGTAAAACGGGGAAACGGAGCAAAAGGTGTTCTACTAAACATTCGAACAGATACGCATACAGACAAGTAAGTAACACATTGGCTCGGCTGACTACGTTTCGGCGCCGTCGTTCGTAAAATGCCACTAACTGGCAAGAGAGAAAAACGATCATTTGTCGTTGAAACGTTGCAAATCGAGTCGTGAATATGTGGGAAAAGAGATGAGATCGAGTCGTTTTATCAATGCCGATCGGCTAGCTAGTTTGTACACTGGATGATGTCTTCCTCACCCCCTCGGACGGGGACGAGTCGCGAAACTGGTCTGAAGGAACATCATCGTTCAGAGGGATGCACGCTCGTTGGAGAAGAGGCTAAACTTCACATTCAAGCTAGGCAGTGCCATGTTCCCGCATCCACAAATGACGATGGTGTCGCCGCATCCTGTGTAGCATTGCACCACGATGCACGTCAAGAGGGGCCGGAGCGGCGGTGGCGACACCAGCCAGTATGGAAATGAAAAAGAGGATGGAAGAGGAGGAGATAATCAACATGTTGACTCTCAGTGACTTTCCTCGAGGAGGGGGGGGGGGAATGATCCTACAGGACGTGTCGTCCCCGGCGGGTTTTTATACCGTTATGATCTCATACAATGGCCTGGAAAAATAGAAGCTAAATGAGCGAAAGAACGCGTTTCGTTTGGTGAGCTTGTCCCCGAAACGAAGTGTCGCGGTTCCCAGTGCTCGAGCTTCTACTTGTCGACGTCTCGCGCCGGGGCCATTTCGGTCGACTGGATACGTCAGCCAAGACATACCATCAGGTGAAACGTGTGTCACTCATGATGATGCGTGGCAGCACAGTCACATCTCAACGTTGCAGCAGGAACTCGAGATTCGATTCAGTGCTCAAGTCAATATACGTAACCCTGGATTACTACGGTCCCCTCCCGCGCGTGACGGAACTTTATTACACCGACATGAAGGCTTCAATGCAAACACACAAAACACAGATTCTCGCCCAAACGAACACGTCGCGGAATCCAGGTGTTAGCTCACCACTTTTCGTGTGCAGGTCGCACTACGCATAGTCATACATACATCAGTGCAACTTCGCGGCAACGAGGCTGACCGCACTTACAGTCAATTTCCCAAGCCAATGCTGAACTGTCTTGCTCGACGAGGTTGAGGTAAGCCTGTATGCGCCCAACGGCGATGAGTCGACGGTACGTAGCAGCAACATCCCGTGGACCAACCTTTGCAATAGAATCTGGATCGAGACGGACGTCCTCATTTGCTTCCCAGGCAGGGTCGCTGCGGTAGCCTCTCGCACGATCAGTTATGATACTTCCGTCGATAATGCTCTGTAATTAGGAAATGTATCCGTAATCAGTATTCGCGCTCCAGTTCTACTCCAGTCCGTGCAGCTCACGTGCGCAACCTGCAAATCCCACAGAATGTCAGCGAGAGTCGGATAGGAACGTCATGAGCGACTACAGACATGAATGTTCTGTTTCCCAAATTCTTTGGCCAAGCTCTGGGAGAGTGCTCTGACACCAAATTTACCCATCGCAAACGCGCTCGTGGTGGTGTTGCCCCTGATCGAGGCCGTAGCTCCCGTGAAGATCAGAGTACCTTTCTTCCTTGAGCCACCCTTACCGCCTTCGCTTGGTTGCTCGAAATCGTTCTTAGTGAACTCGAGTAAGACTTCTCTGGAGAAGGTGAAGGCAGCGAGGGCGTTGACATCTAACGACTCGCGCACTTCCTCTTCGGTGATGTCCAGGAATGGCTTCCATACGCCATACCCGGCGTTGAACACTGCAACGCGGAGGGGAGAAGAAGATACCGGGAAGCGTTTCCTGATGTCAGAAAACGCAGAACGAATCGAGGCGGGAGTGTAATCCGGGATTGGAAAAGATGCAGTCTGATAATAGTAAAAAATCCCGTCAGGACCAAGATGATGATGCACGAGTTGCGTCGCACCTCTCCACCACTCTGATTAATCTCGTTGGCGAGCTTGTTGAGATGTTCGGGGCCACGAGAGATCAATGCAACCCTGTAGCCCAACTTGCCGAACAGACGACTGGAAGACAGGTCAAGCTCAAGTTTGCATTAAGTTGGTCGAGGAAGTCCTTACGCTGAAGAAGCCCCTGTCCCTGTGTGGAAGTCAGTATTGTCGAGGGCCATGCAAAACGTTGGGAAACCGACCCGAGCCATTTCCGATACCAGCGACGACGAACAAAGGTCGAATAGCAGACATTTCTTGTCACGTTGAATATAGATCAGTGATAGTCAAGTTCTGCCACGGACTGGGACGTATTTATATCTGTCAGAGGTCAACTGAGTAAGCCCGGGCAACGGATCACAAATATTCCCAACAATTAGTCAGTGGGCCAAGTGGCGCTGACATGGCGCAATCCGACGTTATTTCCTTCAAAAGCGATCCAGCTTATATGTTTTGTTCAGCTGGATGTCTATGTTATTGCTCCAAACCGAGTAAAGTAACAAGTCGATCTAACGGATCAATGGGTACCATGTAGCGCAATGTGTCCGGCCTTGCTATTCTGCCAAACATCGTAACGCTTCGCCCAGGTGTATGTACCGTAGGCTGGTAACAATTAGGCGCAAGTGGGGTGGGAGACGTGCAAAAACGCACCAATTGCGAACGGAACAATCCAGTATGGTGCTTGTGAGGCAAGGCGTTTGTAGCCATTGAACAGCCAGCCCTGGAAGATCTCTTTTGTGGGGCGTTGACGGAACGGGGAGATAGCTGAACGATACGGGTAGCAGCGAGAGGCAGTGAATGTGGTGAGAAGTGAAAGAGTACGTTTAATGACTCACTGTAGGTGATAACGCCTCTTTGCTTCGACATGCTGGTATCACCCCACCAGGGGTTCTAATGGGACGTTAATCCACACCCTCTCGGCGCCATGATAGCAAAAAACTTACAAAGACTTTGGCTGGCGAGGGAATGCCAAGTCAGTTTTCATGCCCCCACATGACCAAAGGGAACACTCACGCTCAGGCATACCACTGGAGCGAACTGCAGTCGGCCGCATGATGGACTTTGTGAAATTGATCAAGCTCGGTGGGGTGGTTTTGTTGAGGCCTGTCCGAGGTTTTCCGTGTTGACCAAACAAGACGCAAACAACGCCATAGCACGTCCACGTCGGTTCACTCCACTCGTTCGCTCTCTCTATAACCAAAGGTACGAACTTGAGATCTCAATGACACGCTGGTTCACCGATGTATTACGCATTGATCCCTCAGGCTTTTACGTTCATTCACTTGTAGAATGATCAGCCACCAGACACTGTACAACCTCGCCAACTACCTTGGCGCTCTTGCCATGATTAGTGTCGTCGCGTACCACTTCGTCGCAGTGAACGCGCGTCATGTTTCAGGAAATCCCCAATCACGCTAGAGTCTGCAACAGGAGGAGGGTCACGTATGGTGAGTTCTAGCACAGCCGGGTAACTGGAGCAGTTCACAAAAGATATCCTAATTGTTACTCTCTGCAGCTAATTATTTGCCATCCCATACTTGCAACGATAACCCGGTGGTGTGAAGATGCCTGCATCTTGACTACAGCGAACCCTTAGCGAAGTTTTGGTTTGGCACCTTGGTAGTAGGTTACACCAGTATTTTGCCCATCGTCTGCAAACATCCCTCGAACCATCATGACATCGGTATGATGTGGTTGATCTTGCACTAACTCAGAGTGACTTTGTGGAGTGGGCTCATCAAAATCATGATGTCCCTTCGAACAGCAGTTGCAGGCGGATGGTTCTTCAACATGACAAGTGTTGCCAACGTCAGTCAAAGTCAGAGAACGTCGGGATACGGTTGCATACCACATAGCGTGCACAATGCTTGGTGCGTCGTGATGAGATTTATTAAATACCGACATTGCGGAGGGCGAAACACTCACAACAACACGTGAAAAATCCGCACAGTACGTCGCAGCAATCCATGCTTTTGAGGTCGATAGGTACAGTCCTGGGATGTTACTGGAGCGACGGTGTTCGTTGTTTCAGGGTGAGAGGGAAATTGTTTCTGTGATTTTGATTCCGTCGAGACGGATACTTGTAGCACACAGCCGGGGACCTAAATTGGTCTGGGGCTGTGTGTTACAAGGCATGTGACCTGAACTGAACTCTGACAGGCCTCGAGAGTCGGTCCTGGCGCACTTTTGTGTCAAGCCATTATATGCTGGCAATGGCAGACTTATGACAACAGTGTGCAGTGTTTTAATTCGGCTCGAATTTCCAGACAAGGTCGCGCAGGACTTTCGTGGCAGAAAATAAAAGGTGTTTTTTCAGTGGAGACGCCTACCAAAGATGAGGAAAACATCCTCCTGGTTGAATACCCCACCATTGCAGTCACTGTTAGTTTGATATGTTGACTTCTCGAAGACCATGCTGGTATCACCAAGTTCAAAATCGGCCGTGTCGCCCTTCGTGTCGAGGCACTGTATGCGATGCTGACATCAAGCGCACCTTCGAATTGATCTTGATCAATGCCCTCACACCAACTAGCGCTGGATGGACTGGGGATGTGTCGGGTGGGGTGGTGCTCGGTGGAAAAGACGTACGTTTCATCTACGCAAGTAAGTGTAGCGCGAACTTGGATATTGATCACGATTTTGCAAGTGAGGATGTCTTCAAATGCGACGTTGGGAGTCGAGGCGGGCCAGAGTAGCCAGGTTCGTCGGTATCTCTCGTCTTCAAGAACGAAGCTAACTTATTTTGAAGCGCCTCGTGCACCGCCCTATGGGGTTGAGCGGCCGCGACATTCAATAAGGCCTCGTCAAGTATCGCTACGCTGAAGTTGATGGTGTGTTTCAATACTCGCCGAAGACGTCAAGACGGAGATTAGTCCTGCTTTTCACACTCGAATTCGGGCAGGTACCCAAAGCACGAGGATATACACGCTGTCAAAAGAGGGTGACCTGGCATGACATCCTCATGGGCGTGTATCCCAGATATCGACAGAGATAGGGTGGGATTGTGAAAGCGAAATCAATCGCGTGAAAGCCGCATCTGATAGATGTCGCGAAAACTGATGTAAAATGGCTGCCATATTGTGGATCGATGTCGAGGTCTTGGGATAAAATCGCTCATTTCCGTTCGCCGTGCTGTACCCTGCATATCGTAAGGAACGAGTATGTACAAATGGCCGTACGAGCAATAAAAGGATTCAAGTTACCAGGCACTTGTGCTCCGACGAGTCACGAACAGCTTGACCACGTAATCAATGTATCAACGGCCTCTCGAGCTTCGTATCGTCATCAACCAGGGACAAGAGCGCTATCGCCCAGAATGTCTTAGTCTAGGGACCCACTACGGACAGCAAGTTCGTATGAGCGCTTACCCAGATGCAATCTTAGTGCCTGACAATGGACGTCTGATAGCACCGGATGAGGACAACTTGTGTGCCACCGATAGGTTAGAGCAAGCGATGAACAAGTGTCCAGAGATGCAAAGTTTTAAGTTACAGTGATTGATTGCTGGCCGGGTTCAGACAATTCCATCCAAGTAACATATGCACCGTAGCTTATGATAGAGATCGATGTCCCGTGTTAAACAATCGACCCTCCGTATGGCTGTCTTTTGAAAATTACACCAGTGTCTTTTTGACTTTTTGTCGAGTCTATCAACTGACGGTGATGTTCGTGGCGAAAAGCAGAGCATGTACTGGGGACACCTACCAAATACGAACCTCTTACGGTTCGATAGTACGACTACGATGGCATCACCAAGTTCCGAAGAGTCGACCGTGCAGGCCTTCATCTCGAGACACCGTACCCTCCTCGCGCACGAACGCGATGCGGAGATCGAGCGCACTTCCTTGATCCTGAGCAATGCTTCACCCAAGCTTCTCGAACAACGCGGATTGGCATTGGGTGGACTGGGCGTAGTGTCAGCCGGGGTGGGGCTCGGCGGAAAGACGTGCGTGATCGTGTCTTACCATGGAAGTTCGCAACGTTTTATTCGACGAAGCGTAGGCTGGTAGAACTGGAGAGACCTTCGGCATACCATTCCTCGCCGTTATTCCCCCCTCACACCTTCAGGGTCGTATCTGCTGGCACCGTCGTGTCATTCGTGAAACCTGATTAGTGTGTCTGCAGACCCGGAGATCTCGCTCGAATCGAAGAGAACGTTTCGACTACACAGAAAAAGACAGGCAGCAAAGCTGGGAAGAAAGTACGGCCCACTGATTCAGATACGAAAAATTCCTTGGCTCCGGAGGGCGTAGTGTACAAAGTGTGTATCATTGCTTCCGCTCTCTCCAACAACATCCTGAATCTTTACCAGGTCACTGATACGCGCATTGTAGTCGCTGTGGATCCTCATGAATCTGGCGATGCTGATCTTGATTTGCCGGAGAGATGTCGTGTCGTAAAGCTCGCAAACAGCGTCACCTATGATCGGTAAAGAGAACGGTTCTCTGTACGCCATCGCGTCCTGAAGTGCCGTTTCTAGGATGGACAAAGCTATCGACCACCTGGAGAAGATTGCGATACCCTCCACGCGAAAGGTAATCTCTTTCGCGACAGACCTATTCCTATGGAGATGGAGCTCACCGGTCGTACTTCAATTAGCCAGACGACAGGACAAACTATGAACTCACGCCCCTCATTCCCGTGTTGCTCGGAATGTCGCCGCCCTCCAAGCCTTCCAAACTTGGAGACATCTCTTTCTTTGACGAATCGCTCAATCCAAGTCAGAAAGCAGCCGTCCGGTTCGCTCTCGAGGCCGTGGAAGTTGCATGTATCCATGGTCCTCCAGGTACGTTCCGTCGCTATTCTGCCTCTGTCCCCTTTCTTACCGTACAATCAAGGCACAGGAAAAACCCACACACTGATCGAAATCATACGTCAGCTTACATCCGACCCACCAGACCATAAACCGACCCGCGTGCTCGTATGTGGTGCCTCCAACCTTTCTGTCGATAACATCCTTGAACGACTTCTTGCTCTCCCTCCCCCCGAGAAAGGAAAGGGTACACCACTGAAAATGACGCGAATTGGTCACCCAGCGAGAGTGATGGCGCGTGAGGATGTTCTCAATGCGACGTTGGAAGTCAAGGCAGGTCGGAGTGATCAGGTTCGTCGGTATCTCTCCTCTTGAAGATGTGCTAACCAACGTTCCATCAGGCGGCACTCGCCAAGGATGTTAAGGCAGAGCTCGATGCTGCCCTCGATACGCTTTCCGGGAAGGGCAAAGGCAAGGGGGCAAAGAAACCACGTGGATCCGAGCGCAAGAAAATGTGGGAGGACGTGCGTGCACTCAGAAAAGAGTCGGTGTTTGTTGGCTGCTCTGCGATACTCGTCAGTTCTGACCGGCGCGTGCCTCAGGTATCGAAAAAGAGAGGGCGGGGTCGTGAAAGCGGTCCTCTCAGAATCGCAGGTACTCAGCAGTACCAGTTCCGGACGAGAACGACCGTGACTGAACACGTACACAGATTGTCCTGGCCACCTGCCATTCTGCCGGCGGAAGACAGCTACGAGATCACATATTTGATGTGGTCATCATCGATGAAGCAACTCAAGCTGTTGAAGCAGTATGTGCCAACAGCGATGCTTTTTGATTGCTGAACTTTGCTGCTATAGGTGTGCTGGGTCCCCATATTCCAGGGAAAGAAGTTGATCCTGGCAGGCGACCCCATGCAACTGCCCCCTACCATCTTAGCTCTGAATAAGCATGAAAAGAAAGGCAAGCAGGCAAAGTCGCCAGAGAAACAACGTAAAAATGGATCGGAGAGCAACGAAGCGCCAACGAAGCTCTCCAAACCAAACGAAAGCAAAGCTTCTTCGACGGACAATAAACAAGAAGATGTGACTGACTCAAGTTCAGAGACTGGCTCTCATTCAGGATCAGAATCGATACACGGAGACGTAGTCATCGCGGAAGAGACCACAGCACCTGCATTGGAAGCACCAGAGAATCCAAGCGAACCGTCAAAGAAAAGGCCTTCTAAACATTCTGGTTTACGTCCCCCGCGGACCTTGGAGACAACCTTGTTCGACCGCCTCGAGCGAATGTACGGCCCTGGCATCAAGCGCCTGCTCAACATCCAATATCGGTACGCACTAATCGCTCCCCATCCGTTCTTGCTCCACTCACCATCCCGGAGCATGCACGCTCGAATTTGCCAGTTCCCATCCAAGACGCTCTACGCGTCCAAGCTGAAATCACACGCCTCGGTGTCCTCGCATTTACTCTCCGATTTACCGAATACGAGGTCATTTACCGAGGCAAAGGACGAGGAGACCATCGAAGCGACCCTTGGGAGCCCTATCATCTTCTTCGACACTGCTGGGTGTGAGTACTATGAGCGCCTGGAGGGCGACGGAGATGAAGGTAGCCGGTGTAACGAGAATGAAGCGTCGGTGGTCAAAGGGTGGACGGAGAAGCTCGTGCGTTTGAGGACTAGCGCGAATCTTATCTCCATGCATGACGCGCTCCCACCGACAGGTCGAAGCGGGATTATATCCTTCCCAGATAGCGATCATCACCCCGTGCGTAATTTTAGCGAAAAGCAATCGCTCTCTCTCTATATATATATCAACGCTCGGATTGTCCCTCGATAGGTATCAAGCTCAGGTCGCGCTGCTCAGCTCCTTGTTGCGTCCCGAATACGGCGCAGAGCTCGAGATCGGTACCGTGGACGGTATGCAGGGACGCGAAAAAGACGCTGTGATTATCAGTCTCGTGCGTAGTAACGACAAGGTCAGAACCTCTGAGACCGGCGTGTGTACCGAATTATTTTTGAAATCTGATCCCGAACCGAAATTCGGTGGATTTACAGCGCGAAGTGGGTTTCCTGGAGGAGAAACGCCGAATGAACGGTAAGTTTTCGACTGTCGTCCGGCTTCTAGTGCGTGGGGATTGATCGACCCTAGTGGCAATGACGCGCGCAAAAAGACATCTCGTACGTTCACACGTTGCAGACGCTCGCTCTCGCGTCTTGATCCGTCCTTTACAGTGCATCGTGGGGGACTCGTCCACGGTCCAACATGGCGGGGCTTATCTGAAGAAGTGGCTTGCTTGGCTCGAGGCGAATGCGGACGTCAGGTTCGCAGAAGCGTAAGAACTACACGGAAGGATCTCCGGAGACAACGTGAGAAGGTTTACAGTGTAGTGCAACGTAGTAGTACATATACAAATGATATATAAGCGGACCAGTGATAGCAATGCAAAAATAAATATTCCGGTTCTGGATCCAAAGCAAGCGAGTGAAAGCGAGACCGGCGGTTCCACAGGGCTAATACTCGTCAGGGTCGTTGAGCGAGGCATACTCGGAGACTGTCCGAACGTCTTCGTATTCTTGGACGACCTCGCGCATGGCGAAGCGCATGATAGGAGTGAGAGGCGTCAGTTTCGGTCCGATGACCTCGTGTTCGTCGCATTCGTCGATCTGCCCCAGATCCCTCGTCGACAGGTTGACCGGATTCACCATCATCATATCGCCGTCTTCCGAGGATTCAACGCCAGCAGTCGCGCTACCTCCACCAACGTAAGAACTGTTGCTCAAGACGCGGTGCGTCATCGGAACAGGTGAAACCGGTGCACTGATGACAGGAATCTCCACCTCCCTCCCGACCGCCTCGGTCCAGTGAAGATTCAACACCTTCCCTTTGATCATCCCATCCACCGCCCGCACGCCAATCTCCCGACAGAGCAGAAAGTACGGAAGGTGTTGCGTCCCGGGCTGGCTGAGTTTACTCATGACTTTGAGGAGCTGCATTGCGCTGAAATCCGCAGAGTAGTCTTCGATAGAAGACGTGTCCCGAGGCGAGTTGAACCCGGCGGGACCAAGACCAGCGTGAAGTGCGTCTGGGCCACTGGATCGTGGCCGAGGGCCTGGGGTAGATGGGGTCGTGGGGTCACGTGCAGACGTTAGCTGAGAAGAGTGGACGATATGCAGGTTGAGGGTAGCATGGGCTTGAAGGAAAGGCGAGCTCTGCTTGACTGATCCATAAATGTTAGCAATACTAGAACGTGTTGTGGTATAAATACGCACTGTCGAAGTTTCCGCCAGCATTAACTGGGGATGACGAGGGTGAGCAAGTCGACGAAAACTGACGAAGAAGTAGCTCACTATATTCATTGATGTAGTCTTGCCAATGCGCTAGCTTACCACCGAACGCTTCATATAATACGTCGAAAGATAATGTAGGCCGTAATGCGTCTGGGACACGTGGCAATAGACGTTCCAAGAAATACGTTCGTGTCTCGCTTCTCGAACAGTCATCGATCGTGATGAGCGTGCAGTGTTGTACGACATTGAGTTGGCGCAGCCAAGTTTGGTAGAATGGGTCGCTAGTCGCATGAACAACGTGACACAACCGGTCTTGTTTCGTCAGAACAAGCATCGAGTCTAGCAGACACTTCATGGTCTCTGTCGACTGAACCAAGGACGGCCTATTCACCAACAATGTCAATGGGTAGAAGATTCGTTGTGTAAACGATGCGCACAGTTTATGTGCTTCGTCGAAGAATAATACCGGGGTTTTCTTCGAAGGCTTTTCAGGTTCTTTGATCATAGAAGACGACATCCCGCGAGCGCTGTCGCTTCCTCTCTTAGCACGCTTGAAGAACCACCGGCTTCTGAGGAGAGGAGGGGAATTGTTTACATGAGTTCGCTCAGAGGATATATCTGACCCCTTCCGGCCACCGAGTTCATTGACATCTTCCGGAGGCTCAAATTCAGCGTATCTCACGAGGGAATACTGCAGTTTGTTGGTATCGTGATAAGCAAAGAGGCAATAATCTTACTTGGAACAGTTCCATGAGCCGGGCGATGTCGCTTGTCCGCACCTGTGACCCCATGCTCCCCACGGGTGCTTCGGACAGCCTTCGCTCCACATCAAGGCGGTCATGCTATCAAGAGGGAACTCGATCAGTGCTCTTGCATCACCCGCTTGTATTTTCATTAAACGAACGCGTACCTTGAATGCGGACGCTTCTCTTCGAAATTCCTCGAAGCCAGGCATGTTGATCGAAACGTCTTCAAAGTACCGTTCCATCTGCTGGCTAAGGCGTATATAGAGACTGCTAACATCCGCGAAACCCGCAATTCGAAGATCGAAGTGGAGAACATGGAACCTGTCACGCAAAAGCACTTCACGGAGAAGAGTAGTCTATACGCGAGGGTCCATGAGGATCCCGGAGCAGAAAACGAAGACGTCGGGAAGAACAGATACCTTGCCCACGGCACTGGCGCCAAAAAACACCGTAAACGACGGGTCGCCTTCCAGAGCGCGCTCGATAACCCGCAATTCGGTTTCCCGGGGCAAAAAGCCGGGCATACGTGTAACCGCGTGCCTGATGCGCAGTCGCGGAGGCTCGCGCTCTTCGGTGATCTCTTTACGTGCTTCCTCGAGCAGGCGCCTGGATTCCGTCAGCGAGCGTGCAGTCTGGGAGGGCTGGATGGGTCATGGACGGTCCAATCAGGCTTGTCGAAAGTAGACAACGCGGTATAAGCATACATTCAAGAGAACACCGAATACCTCGCTCATGCCGAAAAAATTTCGTCGGTTGAGATCCATACTGAGCGCTGCTGAACTCCTGCGGTGAGGTAAATTTGATGAAAAGATCCACTGAATCGTGTCAGCGCGTGGCGGTCTTGGATTTGTGCCAGCCGAGGGATTTCGAGTTCTGGTGCTGGTCTTTGCGCGCATAGATGAGAATAGAGGAGATGGTCAGTGCGATTGGCGCAGAGGCTACGCAAACGAGGTTTGGGGTTGGGCCTAGCAAGGATTTGAAAAGCGGGGAATGGTTCAGATGTGAGCACTTGTACACTTGTATGAAGCAGTGGAAAAGGACGACACGCGCACCCTTTTGCATGGCAGCGTTCGCACACATTGCACAGGACGGGCACGAGTGTGCGGCGTGAAGGTGCGGAGGAGAGTGATACACGTTGTGGGAGTGAGGCAGGTGGGTCAACACAGCAATGGTCAATGCTCCAACCAGCCCACATTACGAGAATCGGATTACTGCTAGGGACAGACACCGTCACGGTTGCACGTTGCACCTCCACGTTGGGGAGTTTGAGCTCACTGACCTGTCGATGGTTGCGAGAGACCAGACTAAGATAGAAAACACTAGGCAGCAGGGAGACATTCGAGCTCTATGCGACGATCGTATAACTAAGTCGGAATTGTATGCATCTACCCGTCACTCAAGTATGTGTCCGAGCCATCAGACTCGACGATTCCACGACCCCGTCTCTGACGTTGGCTGTGCGAATGCTGCCTGGAAGGGACCGTATCATCTTCGCGTTCATCCACTTCCTCGTCCGACGAAATAACAACAATGGCAGGTCCACGCCCAGCCCATCCGGGCTCAGGGCCATACCCTTCGTACTCGTCTTCTTCATGTTCGTCGGCAACCAGATCGATGGTACGGGCACGTCGACTGGAGCGGTAATCTTCACCGTCATTGTCATCGACAATTTCATAGATACGAGGCGGGTCCACAAGGTCAGCAACTCCACCTCCCTCGTCGTCGTCGATGAAGCTGCTCTCGTAGCCCTCGTCTCCGCTTTCTTCGTCTTCATCGGGAACCCGAAGATCGTCTACCCGACCATCCACGTTGTCTTCATTTTCCTCCTCGTCTTCTTCGTCGACGTGGATAGTGCCCAGGAATCCCCAAGGGAACATATGGAATTGACGTCGCCATGGGGCAAAGGGACGCCAATCGTCGAAGTCGCCGCCGTCGTCTGCCTCCCCGTCCTCCAATCCCATCCAACCAGGATCATCTGCCACGTCGACCTCCTCAGCACCCATTTGGTCCTCAAGCCATCCCATCGGGTCTCCCTCGTCGTCTTCGTCGTCTCCTTCAGGTCTGTGACCCGGATAGACACGTCCACAGCTGCTGCATACACCACTCCATATCTCGTGCATACAGTCGAGGCAGCGATAGATCCCGCCGTCTTCCATATCAAGCATCCCAACGTCCTCGCCGCGTGGGGCGATATCAGCAACATCAACATCAACGTCGTCGTCATCAAGATCACCACCTGGGAAAAACCATGGGAATCCAGGATGACCGGGAGCACCTCGCTTCGGAAAGATATCTTTCCACGGATCGGCGTTCGCGTCCAGACTCTCAGGGACCTCGACAGGAATGGGTAACTGGTTCGGAAAGAGTCCACTCTTGCCCATTGCTTGTGCAATACCCTTTACACCCCATACTTCGACAGGGCGCTCGCGTACAACGCCACGACAGTGCGGACAAGTTTTCTTGCGCATGATGGCTGGAGGTGCCGGTCGGTTGTCGGGTGGGGGGGCTGTGAACCAATTGACAAGACAATCATGACAGGCGAGGTGGCCACAGGGAGCGAGTGCATAGGGTTTATACATCAGATCCAAACAGACCTGACAGGTGACAGCCTGTTGGACTTGGTTCAAAAGTGCTTGATGGGACGCGATCAACTGAAAAACAATCGAGACTGATTATGGAATACGAAAAGAGAGGATTACTGACATTGTCCTTGGATTTGAGCTCTGCCTCGAGTTGAACTACCTTATCCCCCAGTGAACTAGCGGAAGGCTCAAGTACAGGTATATCTGCTGGAGCAGCCCGCCCCTTGTCCCTCTGTTTGGAGGATAGGCATTACGGCAATCAATGACTTCGGGGTGCGTACCGGAGTAGATTGCATGGCTTCGCTTGGATGTTCGACAGTAATATCGTCCAGGGTATGCGAAGAACCTTCCCGAGTTTTACCAAGCAGCTTCGATGATGGGGGTTGTGAGGAGGGTTTTGCGGCAGAGACACTGCTGGCTGGTAGATCGGCCTCGGGAGGGACCGAAGTGAATCTGATGATTTCGTTTCGCGCGGACAATGGAGCGCGTGAGCGTTCACCCAGTGGACTCTTTGAAGCCTCGTTCTTGGCAGCTCCCGCGGTCACTACAGGTGCCTTCTTTTTCCTCTTCCTCCGGCGCTTCATATCACGACCGGAATCGCGTCTGGCGCTGGGCTCGGCTGATGAGTCTCTGCGCGCTCTCTTTGGATCTTGAGGAGCGGATTCCACGTCTGACATGATACGTTTTGAAGTTTGAGACACGTTGCTTGGCCCTGGTGTTCCTGGACGCGTCGAGGAGGGCATTGGATACCCCCGCTGCGACGAATGCAGACAGTACTGGACAAGGGGGACGGGCCACTTGCCCCATGCTGGATGGGGGCCTCGAACTTCCCACGCCACAGAAGCACAGAGGCAGAAAATCACCAATGTGCGGAAACGCGACAAAAGAAATTGTGCATTTTGATCTGCTGGTTAGTCTTAATGAATAGCTTTCCAGGGTTGTCCCTGGTTCAAGGATCCGATCAGGTCAATATTTGTGCAACTGTCACCAATGCATTGAAACTAAGTGTTTCACGCGGTGTCTTGACACGGTGGGCATGGATACGAGGTATTCATCATGGGCGACTGGCTGCCGGGATTAAGTACTTACGGTGTTATACCTACATAGCACGAAACAAGGAATCCCAGTTCGGTGGGTTCCAGCTCTAAGAACCGGTCGCCATGCGTCACCCGGTGACCCACCATGGAAATCATGGGTCGCAACCTGCCGACTGTAGACGCAAGTCTAAGGACGCCGCAGCTCACAGGTCCTGCTTAGAGTGCTCTTGGGTATGGAAGATACCTTATCCTTACCTCGACTATAATAAATAAATTCATGATTTCGTTACAGACAACGTTGCGTACTCGGTTAGGGCCTGAGTCACATACTATGCCTGATCAGTGAGGAAAGCAATTGAGCATATGAACGAGTCCGGCCCACTGAGTCTGGAATAGTGGATTTTGAGCACTACTAATTGTGCAACCTGTGGTGAGTGGCTCAACATCCCCTTAATTTCGTTGTTGTTGGCCGTTCCCCATTCACACCTCTCAATATCTGCAGAGCTGGTATGTAACATTATCGCTTGAAGACTCTAGAGTCTATGGCCACCACGTACAGGCCAAATTGACGGTTAACAAAAAAAAAAAAGAAAAAAAAGAAATTCTCAAGGCTATTCCTGCGCAATGGCCCCCGTGCGCTCCACTTTTTCGCAATGCTGGTGAGAACGACCTGTACGGGTAGTCGTCAAGCGATAACGTTACGCACCGTGTTGCAGATCAGTACTAATCTGCCTACTTGCCCTGCCCAAGGTTTTGAGCAGCTGTCCGGTCCGAGTCAACCTCGATATTAGCAGTCACTTACTTAAATTGACCCTTGGGGCATAAATTCCTTTCTTGCTTAGCCGACCGTTCTCAGTAGGGCATAATAACGTCAAACACGCGTTCTACCCTTTGTTTTGAGTACTTTACGGGAACTTTGAATCGCTTCAGTACTTAAACGGCTGGAAGACGAATGGAACCATGTGGTAAGAGGTAGGCGGTCCAATCGGCGGGGTTGATTGATCCTACTGGCGTGAGAAAGTGAGGAGTAACAGCTGGCTACCTTCCTATCGTTACTACCAGCAGATCTGGTTGGTGTCAATTAACTTATTCAATCCGCATTTGATGCGTGAACCTACCTTCTTTTCACCTACAAAGCGCCGTCTTCTACAGGTACAACTCGGCTTCGTTCCCCCCCCTCCAATTCAATGTCCCCATCCACCAACGAGCCTCCTTCTCCATCCTCCCCCCATGCCACTTCCCTCCCCCCGGCAGGCTTGTCTATCAAAACAGACGACTTGTCGACCTCTGCGCACGGGGACAGTAACCGACCCTACGATTCCTCCGACTCAGACAGTGACTCTTCCACCAGAGATTCACTCGTCACTCCTGCTTCAGATCGACACTCGCTCTCCAGCGACGACCCCATACTGAATTCACAGCCTCACCCGCAGTTCAGCAAGGAAAAGAAGAGTCCCCGTCGAGTGTACTTTGATTATGGTATCACTACTTCTTCGCCCTTGGACTCTTCGTTCCCAGTATCCTTGAAACTCGAGCACAATCAAGACATACAGAATGCCCCGCACTCGCCTTTCCGGTCCTACACCCGCTTCTTCTCACCGACCTCTTACATATTCCCGTGGGAATTACCCTCACCGTCTCATGCCCGCACCCCAATGCCCCGTAAGATCGACGCGGGCGACAAAGACACTCATACAGAACCACCCTCGTTCTTCCATTCAGAACCTTTCTGGCTCGCCCTCTATTTCTGCTTCAATTTGGGGCTCACCTTGTATAACAAGGCAGTACTCATCCACTTCCCGTATGCATATGCCGTTACTGCATTGCATGCCCTCTGTGGGTCCATCGGTGGCTTCTCCCTTTTACGTCTCGGGGTGTTTGTGCCCGCCAAATTGACCGACGCAGACAACATGGCACTGCTCGCATTCAGCTCACTGTATACCATTAACATCGCAGTCAGCAACCTCTCCCTGGAACTGGTCACCATCCCCGTGAGTCCTGTCAATAGTTGCCTCGTGTCCCGCTTCTGAAAGCATAATTGTATTCTGTAGTTCCACCAGGTCGTCCGAGCAGCCACACCGATATTCACTCTCCTCCTTTCGATGTTTCTATTCGGTACCCGAAGTAGTAGGCAAAAGATCGGTTCACTGGTTCCTGTCATTGCTGGCGTTGGCTTCGCGTACGTCATAGATAAGCGCTCGTTGAAACAATGGATCTAAACTGATTACATTCTCTTCTATAATAGGACTTATGGCGACTATTATTTCACTAACTATGGATTCCTTCTGACCCTCCTAGGGACCCTCCTAGCTGCCATCAAAACGATCTATACGAGTATTCTTCAGTCATCGCCATCTTCTCAAGCTCCATTAAGATTACGTTACCTGGTTCCGCCCCGCCTTCAGTTACACCCCCTCGATCTCTTGACACGCATGGCCCCGTTGGCATTCATTCAATGTGTGATACTGTCATACATGACCGGGGAACTTGAACAAGTACGGCATTGGAGCACCCAAGAGCTGACACCCTGGATGGCGGTTTCATTGGGTCTCAACGGAGCAATCGCGTTCGGTCTTAACATCGTTAGCTTTACGGCAAACAGGAAAGCCGGTCCGCTGAGCATGACCGTCGCAGGTACGTTCTCTCGTTCCCCGAGTTTCTTGAGCCCCGGAGTGGGTCGGAAATGATAGGGATTGGGTGATGCCATGCTGATGTTACGGATAGCAAACGTGAAGCAGGTCTTATCCATCATCCTTGCGGTCACTATTTTTGATTTGTCAATATCGGAGATGAACGCATTGGGTATCTTCCTCACATTAGCGGGCGGTGCCTGGTACGCTAGTGTGGAATATCGGGAGAAGAGGGCGCGAGCACGGTGATCAGGGCACATGCTCATCAAGCCTCGTGGCTTTCCTGTGAGCTCTACTTTTTTCCCCGTCCGCTCTACGCAATCCCCGCGGACGTTTCGGCATGCTCTTTTTCCCAGCATTGACACATCTAATCCGCGCTTTACCCCCCTTCAAGAGTGCTCCATCCGTGTTTCGACTTTAACAATTTTATTTTTTACGACCGTAAAATACGCTTACATACGACAGTCTACGTTTCCCCCTCGGTTCTCGATTTTGTGTAGATTTTGGAGGCCTCCTGCATATGTATGGTAATGCAATTCTGATTGCGGGGGGACGATAGATCTTGACCCCCCTGTGTATAGCTCTCACCTCCGATCCGATTCCAACCCAGTTGTTGGTGATCTCGAGACACGATGATCGGCTGCCATCATGATACGGTTACGGTCTCCGAAACACTACCGGAGTCTCGGGACCATTGTAACCCCGTCAGAATCTAGGGGGGGGTATACGGGCGAGAGCCGAAGTTGACCAAGATACAGGACCAGTCACTCAATCACTGGGCTATTCCAGGGCGCTCACCACGCAGGGCGAATCTGCATGAACGTCGTCGGATTCAGCCAGAGATGTGCCTCGAAAGCCTGGGTAGCGTCAGAGATAACGTGAGTGTTTCAGAGTCTTTTCAAGGGGCAATCTCGTCCGACTCATGACGCATATCGGGCACGCAGATTTTGCACTGTCGGATCGAACCGGGGGTGTACTCGCCTTTTCGGGAGTGAAGGGTATAATTAAAGATTTTGGGGTGGTTACCTTGGTGTTTCAGTTCTTGTGGTGTGAGTCAAGTGTGAGTCGACTAGGCACTTTGTTGCAGCGGCCAAATTGGGGCAAGGCATCACAACAGACCCTGACCCTAAGAATGGGATCTAGGGCAAATCTCTGAGGAATTGATGATTGGGCCAAATTATGGATGGTCAGGTCCAGAGGCTGACAAAGATAGGTAGGTACAATGAACCAAGTGAGCTAACTACTTACCTCAACCACTGCCTAGAGGGGTAGGAATGACTGAGGCACTTGGAAATGAGGTAGGACATTGAATGATGTGGAGATGACTCTAGATGACTGAAACACAGGTACAGGATGTCAAGGACAGGAATGAAGGAGAAAATGGGAAGAACAGGGGGGTCATAGACAAAAATAGATATGAAAAAAAAAAAGATAAGATAAGTGTATGAAGTGTAGGATATACAAGTGTGGATGAACCTTCAATGTTTGAAGATGTGTCAGAGGAGATCCAGAGTTAACAGAAACAGATGAGTCAGAGATGGAATTGGAGTTGCTATATTTTGTTAAAGGCTTGGATGTTATGAAGAGCACCGCAATCAGCAAAAGTGCATCGGATCGGGCAAGTCGGTCTGCTAGACCTCGCCTGGTGCCAAAAGAATCTGATACAGCTGGCACATGCCAGTCCATGCTAGACAGTAGTAGACACATAGCCAGTTTACAAAGAGTTTCAGCTAGTAGTAGAATAGCAGTATTCAACATTTGAATCAGATAATAATGATATAACAACTGCAACTTGTCACCGTGGCCCCAGCACCAGCTGAGCATCACCGATGCACGCCATTCATCTTCGTCAAGACAAGGGAATGTCCCCTCAAGCATCCATCATCAGTTCATCTTCTCCGGTTGATCTCACAGTCCTTTCCATATCACGTTCGTGGTCTGCCAGCATGGGAGTATTGCCGATGCAACAATCTGATCCCACTTCCATTTCGGAAGCGCGCTTGTCGACTTCGCATATCGTCGGGGGACTAGATCGGCCCTGGTCGGGTGCGTCGGCACGGGTATGTCCCGCCAACCCAATCTGGTGTATGGCGGTCACGATTGCAGCGGTGCTGATGCAGAGGACTTCGAGGAGGGTGCCCTCAGTGGACCATGCACGAGGCATGGCCCGCGAGTGACGCCAGGGAGAATCATCCCATCCAGCAGCGGCATGATTGGCCATACACGCACGACATCGCTCACTGCGAGGAGGGAGATAGGACATTTCAAGTAGGGCCTGTAGGGGGGAGGCTAGGATGTAGAGAGTATGGTCGGAGGCGGCGACACTGAGCGTTGGTGAGGGGAAAGGACGATCAGTGTCATGTCACGGGTGGGTGAAGACGGGGAGCATAACTGGCCGCATACCGATGACGGTCGGTCGGAAATAGACTGTACCCGGTAGTGTGGGGGTTTTTCAGTCTGGATGAGGCGTTTGATCAATCTTGCCGTCGATGAGCTATCAGATACACGATGAGGCCAGGACGACGTGAAGGACGGGACAGGGATCAGGACAAAGAGGTAGCCTCAGTCACAGGAAGTGCCATACGTGCCACAGAGCACTCCAAGCGTCACATATTCAGATCGGGGCGAAACAGCCGTGCCCCACCTGCCCCAAGGTAGGCCTACATGCCACGCGCGACCAACCGTATCCGATTTCTCAACGCGTCATGCTCGTGACGCCACACCTTCATACCCTTGAGAATGTCGGTGCTGTACTGGAACTTAAAGCAGGGTCGAGCATGAGCGGTGCGTGCGGCTTGATTTCGGGAGGGGACCATCCAACTCTGGATGAAACGACACGATGGCCATGTGGTCGCTGAAACCGTCAGCGCGTCGCGATCGATGATGGTCAGCGAAAAGCAGAATGTTGATGTGTAAAGGATGACGAGGGGGAGGGTTGGGCACTCACAATGCCGAACCGGAGCGTCTTGAGATCTGAAGGGGTTTTGGCATCTCCATCAGCGTGACTGTCAGGCTGTTGATCTGATAGCGTGTCTCAGTTTGAGCATCGATATCATGTGGAGCTTGTGCACACACATCAAGCTGCACGAGTCCAACATTGAGTTCCTCATGTCCGTTCGCACGTATTTTGTATGGTATCTCTGCAAAGTCCGACAAGCCAATCAGTAAATAGTAATGAGGGCAGATGAGGCTTGTCTACAGTTGCAGTGGATCGCCTGACTCACTGAGGCGATAAAAAAAATCGGGTGTTGACATTGAAGGGGGATGGGAAAACCCGATGGCGGCCCGCACAGTCCCGGCTATGTCGGCCCGCACGGCCCGTGTTCGGTCAGGTTTTAAAACTCCGGTTAAGACCAGGCCTCCACCAGGCTACTATAGACGTTGAACTGCCGCTAGGTTATTGTGGATCTACACAGTCACATAATCACCACTGTGTCCACCACCATGTCCACAGCCATAAAGGATGTTCTCGTCGTAGGGTTTGGTGCGGTGGGCTCCATCTGTACGGATCGACTTTTAATTCCAGATTTCCAGTCACACTCTTGGCTCACTCTTTGACGTCGGACCAGATTCTCACATCCTCAAACGTAGCGGTCTAGCACGTGTGACCGTTGTAGCTAGGAGCAACTACGATGCCGTTCGGGGTAAGTCGAGCTCGATGACCAGTTTGATGGAATCGGCCGATTATCTTGACATGCCCAGAACGCGGGATGAACATCCAAAGCAAGAAATATGGCAACATCCCGGCTTGGCGACCAGATCGACGTACGTTATCCCACCCATTCATGTTGATACATTCGGCTCATATAACCGCACACTTGGCAGTGGTCAAGTCAGTCGCGGAGGCTGCGGATAGACAATACTCTTATGTTGTGCTCACCACGAAAGCGGTACCAGAAATCACGAAGACACCGTTTGTGCTTGATGCGCTCTTGTCGTCACCTTACACCGATAAGCATACCCAGCCGACATACGTGCTATTACAGAATGGCCTTGGCGTCGAGCGGGGCTTGTACGATTCCGTAAAGGCTCTTGCCCAGGATGATCCCAAGATTATAAGTACAGTGGTATGGATCGGAACAAACCTTGTGGGGAAGAACCAAGTGTCGCACAACCACTTTGTAAGTATTTGCTCCTGAATTCCGACTGAATCGCACTCATTCAGTTTCGCCGATTCACGCACTCGGTCTCATTTGAACAGGATAGGGTGACACTTGGGTTGTATAGACATGGGGACTATCTAACAACCTTCAACACGAAAGAGGAGTCAGCAATACTGCGCGATTTTGGCGACATGTTAGAAACGGGGGGTACCGAGTTGACTATCGTGCCCGAAATTCAACGTCACAAGTTCGCCAAGACGTTTTGGAATATCGCCTTCTCGTCCTTCTCAACACTTACGAATTCACCTCTGACGGCGATGTTCCGGCCACCCCCGCCGCCATCGGGTGTTACAGGCGGAGGGCAGGCGGACACCTACAAACCCTATGTAGCATCAATCACGGAGCGGTCCGTGCGGGAAGAAACGCTACCGGTACTGCAATCGATCTTGGAGGAGATGGTTGCATTAGGTCAGTTTCGAGGTGATCGCGTTCTTGTATGCTTCCATTTTGATGTCCGACAAGGTCGTGCGATGGGGTGGCCGGACGAGGAGGGCGGCCTCCCGTCTCACTTGGCTTCGGGAACAATCTCGAGAACGGCTGCAATGCACACCAGTCCCGAGGCAGACCAACTTCCTAGCATGCTTCTTGACTATAGAAATGCGAGTCCCATCGAGGTCGAGGTCATTTTCGGTGAAGTCGTAAGGATGGCACGTGAGAGAAACGTTCCAGTCCCAGTAAGCTTCAACACGTCCTGGAGTACCAGATGGATTGACGCCCTTACTAGCGCATCGAGACATTGTACGCGCTGTTAACAGTAATACAAAACCAGATCCTGGGAGGATTCAAGACGCCCATAAACTCATAACAGTGATATTCATTAGAAGGTCGTTGCTCTGCTAGTAACGTTTACGGCCTGTTCGGCATACCTCGCCGCACACTTCATGCTTACTGATGGTATAGTCCGTGCACTCATACCCAAAATCCCAACACAATGAATGAATAAAATCATCTCAGGAAGCTAACTACGCTCATCAAATAAGCTTTAGAGACGGGTATATACTTTCTGTCATCTCGTTGCTCTATTACAATAGGGATAGTTGAACCGAAGTCTTTGTGACTTTCAAGTCACGTGAATGGATTTAGTTCAACTTGAAGCAGTGCTTTGACAAATCGATAAGGTAGAGCCAAATGTCGATAACTTTGGCCCATGCCCCAAGAAGTCCTTCCCGTCTACATCGATTGTTTCCGTGATCTAGCTTGACACTGCACATTAGTTCAGTTGCCACGGCCGACGATATTTGCGATCTAACAATCCCCAGCACACGTTACCCCGATTCAGTGGTTACAGAGTCCTGCCTAGAGTAGAAGATGGGGGATTGTCCATAATGGATCCATCAGCCTCGGGCACATGTTCAGTTGTGCCTAGTTCACTCCTGACTATTGGGTGAATCCGTTGCAGCGCGTAGCGTGCTTCTTCAAGGGTAATATCCACGATTCTTCCCACCTCTGTTTGCTGACGGCGGCGGTGCCATCAGGTGTAGTCTTCTCAAATTTCAATGCATCGACGCCAGCTGTATCATCTATGCTACGTGGGTTGTATTACGACTGATTTCAAGTCGGTATCCGATCCTTGGGGGTGTTTTGCGAGCCTAACAAGTCAGATAAGATAAGATAACGCGGGCGTCAACTACACATGTGGCAATCATTGTCCAAGTTGAGCCACACGGCCCCGAGACACAGCCTGTCAACGTGACTGGGAAAACGCGGGCGCAGCGAGGATTCCCTCCCATCCACATCCTTACATTCTCTGCCACACAAATGAGTAACAGAGGACGTGGTTTCGACCGAGGGAGAGGTGGACGAGGTGGCGGAGGAGGTGGGCGAGGATCTCCTGACTTCCGTGGTCGTGGAGGTCCCCCTCCATCTTTTCGAGGTGGCGAGCGCGGAGGTAGAGGATTTCGTGACCGTGGTGGGCCTAGGGGCCGCGCCCGAGGAGGGTATGTGTTTCGCTCGTCCCTCGAGCGTACCGCCAAACTCTCTTTTGTAGCGTCTTCTTGCGTGGACAACGCGCAGATATCGACAGACGCATCGCAGATGACTCAGACAAGGCGCTCATCGCTACATTTGCAGCATCGCGTTCAAGGGCAGATCCTAACAGCATGCCCTTACGTCCAGACTTTGGGACGGAGGGGCGAGAAATCAAGCTTCGCACGAACTTTTTCCCCGTGCGGGTGCCCAAAGGCCCCCTGTACGAATACGATGTAGCCATCACTCCTGCAGCGGGATCTGCCGCCCGTCGCGTGAAAAGGCGTATTTACCAACTTGCCGAACAAACAACGGCATGGCAACAAGCTGGTATGACAGGCAGGGTGGCGCACGATAGTAGCGCCAAACTCATCGCTGCCTTCATGTTACCCCAACCCTTGACAATCAAAGTTCCATACTATGACGAAGATGAAAGTGGTCCAGCCCAGAAAGGTGGCAAGGAGTATACACTCACGATCAAATTTATCCAAGAAATTGACACATCGAACCTCGTGAAGTACTTGTTACGCTCTTGCGATTTTGAATCGTAGCCTGACACGCCCTAGTTACCTAGCAGGTCAAGCACAGCTTCGAAATTACGACGTATTGCCCGTCATTGCTGCCTTGAATATCATCCTTGCGTCTGCCCCAGGGAGGACAGGTATCATGGTTGGCAGAAATCGATATTTCTTCCGTGCCGCGGCCGAACCATACAGCCTGGGCGGTGGCCTTGAGGCGTGGAAGGGTTTTTACTCATCCGTCCGGCCAGCTCATAAGCAGCTGATGGTCAACGTCAATGTTTGCACGACGGCCTTTTACATCCCTGGTAATCTGGCGCTTGCGATGGTGGAGTTCCGGAACTCCTCATTTGGCGCACGGATGGAAGTCTTCTGCAAGAGTGTACGGATCAAGACTACCCATCTTGGGTATCGGAAGACCGTTAAGAAGCTTGTACGGCACACTGCAAAGACATATTCGTTTGACACTCCTGAGTATGGCCGTGTTAACGTAGAAGAATATTTCAAACGCAGTGAGTTTACCTGTAACGCCTCTCGTGCGTGTTCTCTGAACATTCTTTCCCAAGAATACAACATCCGGCTGCAACACCCTGAGTTGCAGCTCGTCGACGTCGGCGGGCAGAAGACAAACTACCTGCCTGCAGAAGTTTGCGAAATACTTCCGGATCAGCCTTTCCGTGGAAAACTTACGGATGAACATACAGCCTCAATGATCACTGTAGCGTGTCAACCCCCCAACGTGAATGGGGAGGCGATCATCAATCAAGGCCTTAACAACCTCGGACTGAGGGTGGCCGGGCCGGAACTCCAGTCTTTCGGCGTCAGCGTTGGTCCGGACATGGCCGTCGTCCCTGGGCGCATCTTGCCCAAACCTGGGATCAAGTACCTGAACAGTCCGGCTTCCATCGACGACAAAGCCTCTTGGAATCTCAGAGGGGTCAAGTTCGCAGTCGGTGCACGCCTGGACAAGTGGGTAGTTCTTGTGATCAAGGACAACGTTCGAGATGAATTCGGTGGTTCTTCGGACCCAGACCTTCACCAAGTCGTGTCTGGCTTCCGCAATATGTGTAACACGAGCGGAATGCAGGTCACTGCCAATCCGACTTACGCTACAGCCCAGCTTCCGCCCAAGAACATATCCGATCCCATGAGGCGGGCGGCTATCGAGATCATCAGAAATACGCTCTTGATTGTCAAGCCAAAGCCTACTTTGCTCTTGGTCATGCTGGCCAATACGGACAAGGCCATATACGAGGGCTTGAAGCACCTTTGCGACGTCTACCTGGACGTGGCCACCGTTTGCGTTCAATCTTCTAAAATTCGCAAGAGTAATCCGCAGTACTTTGCAAATGTGGCGTTAAAAGTCAATGTGAAAATGGGTGGCGTCAACCACAAATTGGATCAAAACAGCTCGAAATGGTTGAATAGCGTACCTACCATGGTCGTCGGCATGGATGTCACCCATCCAGGCCCCGGTAGCGCTCTAGGAACTCGTAAGAACATCCTTTTTCTTCGCTGTGTTGCCTCTGTGACACGTGTTTGTACCCTAGCATCCATTGCAGCTGTGGTTGCGAGTGTTGACAACCATTTTGCACAATACCCGGCCAGCTTGGAAATTCAAGAGTCCAAGAAAGAGGTATTGTGCCTTGAATGATGCCATCTCATTACTCACTTGAATGGTTTCTGGAAGATGATCACGAACCTTGGGAGTATGATGATCAATCGCCTGAACCTCTTCCAGAAGCGAAATGCCGGGAAGCTTCCTGAACGTGTTCTGGTGTATCGTGATGGTGTTTCAGAGGTATGTCTTGTATCCCCGTTCGTTTCAACGATCTCACCATTGGTAGGGCCAATTCAACATCGTCAGAGAGGAGGAACGACCTCTGATCGTCAAAGCCTTCCAGAACTTCAGCACTCCCAAAGGACCATACAGGCCCAAACTCACGATCATCATTTGTGGCAAACGCCATCATACGCGCTTCTACCCCACTGAGGAAGACAGCGCCGCAGGAGACGGAAATCCCCGCCCGGGCACTGTGGTTGATCGTGGTGTCACTGCCGTATATGATTTCGATTTCTTCTTACAAGGTCGGTGATTAATTCATGACCGTGTCAGTTTTGCCACTGAAACTCGGAGACAGCGCACGGCGGGTTGCAAGGTACCACTCGCCCCACTCACTACTACGTCGTCCACGATGAAATTGGCTTCAGAGCGAACGAAATTCAAGGACTTACCAACGCTCTTAGCTATATGTTTGCCCGTGCGACAAAGGCGGTGAGCTTGGTATCCCCTGCCTATTACGCGGACGTTGCCTGCGAACGCGGAAGATGCTATCTGCGAAAGCTTTTCCTCGGACTCGTCAGCGAAGGAACGACGGCGAGTGGTACTGGGAGTGGAAGCGCTGCGGAACAAGATATCATGAGAGAAGCGACGAGGCTATGGGGTGGCGGCGTCTCCAAGTCTGGCCTCAAGGACACCATGTTTTACCTTTGAGTTGTGTTTGCCATGACCCCCGCCTCCGAGAGGCGCGGAATTTCCTTGATCAATCTTGTCCATTGTACTCACAATTTATCACTATCGTGTCTGGTTTCTCCCCTATATTGTACAACATCTATCCTCTAGCTAAAATTGGCCCCAATGTTTTATCTAGTCTCGTCATCATGCAGTGTACGTTGATGTGTATTTTTTGTTTGGTAGCCCTGTAAACGAGTTGTTTCTGTAAGAGGTTGCGCAAGCGAACAGTAAGGATCGTGATCACAGTGATTGGAAACCCGCCTATCGTGTAGATTACCGCAAAGTAGGAATCGTCGGTATTTCTATGGAATTGGCCCGGGCGTTCTGTTGTTGATCTCGAATCGGTTTCCGCGCGTTTAGCCTGCCCATGACGGAGTCCCCTGTTTAGTCGGGTTCATGACCGTCGAGCGACGTGCGTTCCACTTACACACCGAGCATGGAGTTGACGTATGCTGTGAGACGCAGTGAGTATGGCAATCTGTAGAGGAACATGGGCGAGTCTACATTTGCTCAATATCACGCCGGGAGCGGTCATCAGGAATTGGGTGACCGGATTGCCCTGCATATAATACTGGAGATTGAAATCAGTAACGCATACGCGCCCAATCGATAGACTCACCATGATGACCATCGCTAGCGAATTGATACTACAGATCAAATACGAGAAACGGTCACTTGAGGAGCTTCAATACGAGTGCAGACTTACAACGTAAACAAGCCCATCTGCACGAACACGATAAGCAATCTCTTGACGAAACTCTCCCTCCTATAGCAAACACAATGACATTTCCACAACTGGACGAAAATGGGGTCGTACCGAATGCTCGCTGGCCGCAAGTAATACACGACAGAAAGGGTAATGATGGCATCGCAGACCGCGCTCGTGACCGAAGACAATGGCGTGTACTGACGAGGCTGATTAATTCACGACGTCGAGGTCCGAAGTTAAATGCCATTGCGCACTTTTGTGGAATATAAGACGTCATTGGTCGGTGTCCGGATGCTATTCAATGATTATCAGCCAAGCACGAAGGGCGTCAAAAATGTCTGAGTACGGACACGTCAACGACGACCACTGCGTTGGGTAGGATGAACAGTGATCAGCACTAGGGAAAGGAAAGGTCACGCACGCAGCCCGAATACTATGAAAACATCAGTAAGCTGGCACTCTGCGTAACTGACAGGTTTGTCGACATACCTAGCTGAAGAGTCGTAGAAGCAAGCTAAATGTAATTCAGCTTCAACCCTTTCTCACATGGAGGTATCATACCACTGCCAATGTAATTATTACGTTTCGACCACTGACTTCAAGGCGAATGTTATGGAGATCATGAAGAGCTCGGTGACCATGAACTTACTGATCCAGACTCTTTGAGCATAAAAACTGGAGAGAAAAACATAAGACATGTGGGAGAAATGGCAGGAAATAGGTGTTATACACTTGAACCACGAACGTGACACAATACTTGAGGTACTAAGCCATCGTTTCATGTTTGCTTGGTTGAATCACTCACAACGAGGAAGATGGTTGGCTTCGAGTTGCCATCAGCAAATGAAAAGGTTGAGCTGGACCGACTTACAATCACTATGCTAGGAAGGCACCAAAGACTATACTTGTGAATCCGCTGGTGAAGAGCCATTGCAAACTACCTTGGAACGTAATATGAACACGTCGGAGAGGTGTCCGTGTGACAGCTGATCAACAAGTGGTAGAAACCAACTACCATACAGAAGAAGTGCGCTGTGTCGAGTATGCTAACGTTGGAAATAAGTGGGGTGACAATGCAGCGGGGCCGACACGGGATCTGCGACTCACGCGACAGTGTATACCTGGATAGTGTTGAATTGTCATGTCCTCGGATCCATATAATTGTTCGACCTACCTGAAGTTTCATGGTGACCTTGTCACATCGAAACGTCTGCAAGTAAAATGCGAATTGGCAAATTTCGATACCGTACAAGCTAGCATAGAATGATTGAGCTCAACCAGCCAATGGGTCCGAGGTCGACTACAGCAACATACAACGTTGCGACAACAAGACCTGTCAAGCGAATTGTGTCGCTCAGTCGCTACGACTGCTCCCTGCACTTGGACAATAGATACGCACCTATATACCCTGGTCCCCACATTATTGCGAGCGAGTAACTTGAGACATCCATCGCTGGGGCAAGGTTTGATAGCGACAATAGCAGAACAAGAAAACGCACGGCCTTTTGAAAGGCCTCGAGCTAGCCTCGAGGTATTTTAAATCAATTAGCGGTCCACGCGAGCTCCGTGAGGCACCATTATATGGTAGTGCATAGTACGGCTGTGATGAGATCTCCGTTGCGTATTTGAATAGAACAATGAACAATACATACACAGAACGTCATTTTTGTCACGGCACGCGACACCGCATTGACAAACCACTCGATGATGGTAACGTCGTACTCACTGGCAGCTAAAACAGAGGGTGCTTGCATAGCTTTGATCTATTTGTGAACTCTGATTTACAAGAGTTGATCCTACCCAAGACTTACGACTACGTATAAGATTGGTCTAGGATCACTCTGGCGTGTGACGTGCCGTCTTCCATCATGACATAAGTTTCTATTCCTTCCAGAGGGGCTGCCGAGTGGAATAAAATGGAGCGAACACCTCTACCCCAATTGGGACCGCTATACCCTCCGTACCTTGGCGCAAAGAAATCAATCACTTTCCAAACAGGCAGCCGACGGAGGACATACCCCGAGTGCTTACTGAAGCAAAAGATGACTTCATAGGTTGGCTCACGTGCGCACCATTCGTTCCCATGATCTAGTGGTCCGGTCAATCAAGCTTCGCATTGTTTTGTTATCCAGGGACTTCACCATGACCGGAGATAACCGCGCGTAGGTTCTTCACGTTGGTGTTCAGTGAGTGCCAAAAGTCACTGTCTTTGCCAAGCGATGCAGGATCACTTGAAGTCTGCGTAGAACCCTGTCCCAGTATATCCGCTTCAAAGCCGTCACGCTTTCCGGGTATTGAAACGTAAGGCGGACGGACATACCATTCAACCCAGGGTTAGTGGAACTGTTCAAATTTTCTTGGACGGCCCGGATAACGTGTCTATTACTGTCAGCAAACATTGATCCAAAGGTCGCGGGAAGAAGACACCTACGGAGGTATGTGCACAAAGGCGAGTGCACTTCGCTGTTCCGGCTGTCCCCAGACGGCATTCATCGTCTCTGTCTCGCTTTTAATCCATTCAGCGACACTCGAGTCTACCCAGTCTGACATGTGAGTGCCATCCGTGTACACGCCGCCTGAGACTCGCCTGAGCGCCTATTGAGCCTACGTTGCCCACCACACAAGCATACCTCGCGAGTCAAAGAACCATAATATCAATGCAGGGCTGTGATCTGAGAAACAGGGCTGCTCTAGAAGTTCGTGGAGAACGGTCGGTACTGGCTCACCTGTCACTTTCTGGTAGACGGGAACCCAGTAATTCCCCGGTCCACCAGCGCCCCCTACTCCAGATGGAGAAAACCGCGTATAGCTCAAGGGAGATATCGCCATTTCTCGAACGATCTCATCAGCGCGCGTAATGTTGATGTCGCTGTCATGATTCTGTAGGTAAAGGTCGGCATAAGAGAAAACGAGTAAAAATACAAAATACTGACCCCAGAAGTGCAGAAGTGGAAGAAAAGGGTATCTTCGCCGCATTTAATGGACGCACGATGGAATCAATCAAAGATGTTGAATTCTCGCGGAACGTATCTTCATTGAACTTTGATGGGTCCCCGAAATTGATGAACAAGGGTACGACTGGCTCACCTTCCCCCGTGATGAGGTCACCGTTGATCACGCTGGCCAACAATAGTCAGCGCTTTCCAATGAGTATGCAGGATACCGCGCCAGGGTCATACACATAGTCTGGTGTTTCGATTTTCAACAGCGTCTCCATCAACGCATTCGTCTCGACATCTTGCTCTGGTCCCCACCAGTCCCAAGGATTCTCTCCGAAATGAACGTCAGAGAAAATGGTCAACTTGAAGAAATCATCTTCGTTGAAGCTGATCTGAGGTTTGTCAGGGTAGGGGTCAAGTTCAAGCGACCCGCGCAGTGACACTCTCAGTGGGACTTGGTCATCTAAAAAGTTCGGTGGGGCAGGTCCAGGCGTAGGAGAATGATCCAGTTCAGTACTGTTGCCGGGCAGACCTGCACGGTTGATCGAGCGCTCATTGCTCACTGGTACTGCCCAGACATGCATGCCAGTGAACAAGGACTGCCCTAATTGTGTACGACACATTATGTAACAAGAGCCCAAAATTCTGGGTACGACACGGCGACTAGCCTCGTCCCCTGGTCTATAGAGTAATATCGGACCAGCTCTCCAACAGATCCCAAGCAGCTTGCAGTGCCTAATACTTGACGGAAGAACAGTCCAAACTTCGATTCCCTAACGCGCTCATCAATCACAGGTATGCGCCCTAGCAAGGTAAAGCATTACAGGCCCTAAACGCGCAGGTAAAACACCAAGTCATCGATCGTAGACTTACCATAATCTCTGTTCCATGCCCCGAATGTCCTTCATTGTTTCGAGGAAGCATCTGGTGTCTATTCCCAATCCACGGCAGGCCAAAAGAACCAGGAGGTCTACCCGTCTCATGACATACCATGTAATCGCCAAACGTATTACGCCCAACTTGAACACAAAAGCAAATGGAATCGCTGTATATATGCGGCTTGTCCGCGCGGCCAACGTATTATGGAGTGCAACAGCGATCGTGGCCGTCACAGGGAAAGGACTAGGGTGCTCGTACTCCTTTCACATACCTATACATGCTGCAGCCGCTATGAACGTGTGGCCTAGTGGAGCATATCAGGTAAATTCGAGTCCAGCGTGCTAAACAATTTAACCTTGCTGACCGATAAAATGACAACGTACGAGAGCACCATTCGTCCTTGTTGCTGGCATCCAAGAATGACCTATGGTAAACCAAGGGTCAAAAGCACTCAGCATGTTTCACTCGTGTTCTCGCGATAGAACATACAAGCAACACCTGAGGTTTGAGGGGAAAGACTACTGCACATGGAGAACACCAACTGGTGGTAATAATAAAACATGTTAACTCAGCGCCACGGACAAGCATAGAGGAAGAAACCATTCGGTACAGTCGTGGATCGCTTGGTACATCAGGATTCGAGTGTATAATACAGCGAGTTTGACACGTTACGGAACCTATCAATTGAGACGAGGGCTGAAAACTAGCTGAAACTTAGGGCATTGCACGAAGACTACACGTACGAGGAGGAAAGCGAGCGGCAAAGGACAAGGAAAGTGAACGTGTCAGTTATTTGGTGGAGTTTCTTCTTCGACCTTGATCTTCTTGGAGCTTGGACCATCTTGATCAACGAAGACAGCAGATTCTTCGGATTCCTCAGTTGCTTCTCGTCTCTTTGCGTGAAAGAAGTGTTGCTTCGTTTCGTGTGCCCAGTCCGTGACGCCGGAAGGGCCTTCGTAGGTGACAAGCACTCCGAGACGCGTGATCCAGTAGACGAAGCCGACGACCGCCGTTATGAAACTCGCCGCGATGAACAGCGACCATACCATGGATACCAAACAAGCCACTGCATGTGCGGTACCTAGTCAGACGAAGGCGGTTCGATGGGGGTGAATGGCTGCGTACCGAGAATGGCCTCAACAGTAATGAATGCAATCACTGCGGAGATGAACGCGAGGAATACGATGGAGCAAAAGGTGAATACGGTAAGACCGCTACGCAAAGGGTAGTGAGTGAATTGCATGTTCAATGGGTGCGTCAACGCACACGAATGATAACAAAGGGAGCACAGAAAGACCAGCGAAGACGGAAAGGAAGGTCTGTGAAAGCGTTCATACACCTTTAGGTATGCACTACGGGAGGAGATACCATTTTAATAGGTTTTTCCTTTAATTTAAGGGAAGCATAAGTTAAGACGGGTTGGGCGTAGTCATGCTCAATCCTAGCGATGAAGGGTCATGGGTGTTATGAAGGCAAATAGGAGCGAAAAGAATGAGACTTGCAGGTCGGCATACTGTCTGACGATAGCGGCGCTCCTCTGAAAATAGCTTGAAAGGCTTTCTTCCACACCGTCGGCCGTCGTTTGGTTCGCGTTCGTATCGTTGATCATGGTCAAAATGAAGACGCAGAAGGCAGCGACACGAAGGCACTTCATTCGGCCAATAATATTTATCACGTGCGCATATCGGCCTTGATCACATCATCCACATCCACATCCACATCCACATCCGCATCCACATCCACATCCACCGCTCACCGTGCCATCAAAATGAGCGGGCGCAAGCTCAACGCCGACGAGCTCAAGCTCCATCAGGCAGCCCTTGTAACAAACGACAAGGTCCAACCCCAACTTCCTTCGTCCAACCGACAGATGCTCACGACAGAGATAGACATTATCCGTCAAGGATGCCGAGAAACTCATAGCAGATGGAAGTGCCCGCACTGCTGCGATCAATTTTTTGCTCGGGGCGGTACGTCATTCTCTGCCGCATGTGTATCCAGGAGGGATGACAAGTTTGTAGGGCATGTTCAAAGTCATGACGAGCTCCGGCGGAGTCACTGCTTTCCGTGCCGTGATGAAGAAGGAGATGGATGTGTGCGTTCTCAAAGGCCTCTGTTTCAGTGTCCTGATATGCATGCATTTCTTTCTGTAGGAAAAAAGATATGAGTGGCGAAGAGGCCATGGTGCTCGGCCATATCCAAGCTTCGGGAAATGAAGGCATACTCCCTCTCAATCACACGTAGACAGGAGCTCACATACCTGACAGGTATTTGGACCAAGCACCTCAAAGCTAAGACTGAACTGCATCAAACCGTGATCGATCGCTGCCTAAAATCTCTCGTTCAGAAGCAGCTCGTAAAATCAATCAAAGCAGTGCGCGTATGTCCTATCTTGTTCTCTGTCTGGTCAATCTGATTCATGATCGTCTCACACCAAGCATCCAACTCGGAAGATATACATGCTTGCGCATCTCGAACCGTCTGTGGAACTGACGGGCGGTCCGTGGTACACGGACAATGAACTCGACACCGAATTTATCAAGCTTCTGTCAACTGCTTGTCTACACTATATACGCGATCGTGTGCGTACACTGCAATTTCCTTATAACCTTGGAGACCCCTCATGATAACACACTAGTCATTTCCGAAACAATCAGGAAAGCGCTCTTCCCACAGCCAGCAACGTCTTTATGCGATAGGTGCCGCACCCTTTTATCCGTCTGCACAGCAAATACAACACTTTTTGAGCAAAAGCAGGATAACGGAGACAGAACTGGGTGTAGAACATGTAGAGATGCTTCTTCGTGTTCTCGAGCTCGATGGGGAGATTGAAAGGGTATTCATTAGTACCATCGCGTTCTCGTGGTGTTGCTCATGGTGGTGTAGATACCCGCCTTCACGGCCTCTGCGTGGGACTCTAGGGCAGAATCTGATGTTGACCCTAGTTCAAGCTCCGGCGAGAGTGACGAGGAACGTTCGGGCTTCAAGAGACGCAGGCGGGGTTCGTCAAAGAATAAGAGCAAGCAATTCAACAAGCGGAAGCGACGGGCGGAGGACACCGAGGACAGTGATTCTGACCAAGAACGTTCGAGTAGCAAGAAGAAAAAACGCCCGCGGAAGGGTGATGATAGTAACGAGAGCACGGATCAACCAAAGTCGAAGAAGAAACGCAAGCACCAATCTGCGGGGGGTGGTGACTCGGATTCGAACGCAGATTCGGAAGATTCGGAGGAAGATAGTCATAAGAAAAGGAAGCGGAAAGGAAAGTCGAAGAAACGCGACATTTCATCCTCGGAAAGTTCAGAAGAAACAGAGTCAGAGGACGAGGCTGAAAAACCTCGCTCAAAATCGAGGTCATTCTCCAAAAAAGTGTCAAACCCACAAATATCCGTAAAACGCCAGAAACCATCTTCACCAGTTTTGAACGAGATACCTACTGGAGGTGCCTTCGTCTATCGGGCAATCAGGCAAGAGCGGGTGGCGTTAGGATGGTCTCAAGCACCTTGCGGGAGATGTCCGGTCTTTGACTTCTGCAGGGATAACGGTCCCACCAACCCCCGGGAGTGCGTGTATTACGAAGAATGGTATACCTTGGGTGCGGGTGCACAAAAAGCTGCCACACTTACTGCAGTGAAAGTAGAGTTTTAAGGGCCATGTACAATCGCATGTGCAAATCAGCATCAGTGTAGCAATACCTCGCAGTAAATACCTCTCTAGCTCCGCCGACCAGGCTAATTCGTCTTTGTCTTGATCAGTCCTTTCATCATGTCAAAACTATTGCCGTCGGGCTGCAGGTCAACGTACTGACCGCCGCATAGCGGCTCGGTACGCAAAAGCCCGTGATCAGGCGTGATACCCAGTATCCGAACCGTGGTGTGGGGGGTCGTTGTAGTGAGGGTAACGATTCGGCCCCTGTAAACAAGCTGGTCAGAGTAATCGCGAAAAGATCAGACATTGGACACACGAATGCAACCACGAGCTAGTGTACCGATCCATAAAGGGCCGGAAACCTTCGCTCTCCTCATCAAGGAACGAGTTCCATATACGCTCAAACGCGGTAAGAACAGCTGCAGTTACCCGTTCAACAGTGAGGTTTGAAGACGGTCCCTGTCCACGCGTCAAAGCCTCTAGCTGGGCAAGTGAACCAATCGGAGGTTCGTTCAACACGTTTAACCCACATCCTGGATCCATTCGTGAGTACTCGATAAGAAATTATCGATGTACGTGAGCGACACATACCGATGATAACGTCCACTGTATTCCCTCTAAAGCCCGTGTTCACCAGTATGCCCCCCAGTTTCTTTTGTTCTACTCTCTCCCGTGTATCCTCAGCTGGATATTCTCCATATATGTCATTCGGCCACTTTAGCTTGACTTTCGTTGCCCATTCCTTGGCGGGATCGAGGGCCTGACATGCTTCGACGACTGCGAGCGCAAAGAGATATTGGATGAAAACCAGATTCGATGGCCGAATGGGGCGGGAATCATAATCTGAAGAATCTCAAGTTAGGGATAATGGATATAGCATGGAAGTGGATGGGGATTTACCCGAGCCGGGGCTTTTAAGAGGGATACTAAGTCTTAAAGACATTAGCATGCTGCCCGCGGGGGAAAGCCATGCATTCTTGCCCCTCCCTCGACCTGCTACTTGCTTTGTCGCCAAGGAAAGTAGTGGTGAAGGGAGCGCACGAAGGAGCTTTGGGTTCCTGTAGAACGAAAGTAAGTTGAGACATTGGAGGTGTGCCGATACACTCACTTATCAAGCATCGTCTGAGTACTGGTAACGACTTCGCCATAAAGAAGTGCATCACCTATGAGCAGCTCGTCGGCCTTCCCGGTGGGACGAAATTCGTCTAGTGCTGCGAAGAATGTGCTGGGCGAGAAGAAGGGTGTATAATGTTTTTCTTGCTCAGTGGTCAGCGGTTGAGTAGTGAGGATGACGTCTTTGACTTCCTCCTTGGGGACTCCCGACAGCAAATTGAAAATAGGGTGGTCAGACAAAAGATCTGCAGCAGGGATCTTGTGAGCAAAATGGAACTGAAAGATGTCTTGTTCGTCTGGAAAAACCGCACTCTCGGCAGTGGCCACTTTGTGGGTATCATCCTTCACGGTAAGTGTCGAGAAAGCGGTCTCCAGATCCCGATCGGGAAACAAAGCGTGCACGATACGACAACGGATATCCCATTTCTTTGGATGAGCAAGAAGTAACTGAGGAAGAAGCCTTGATCCAGATCGCTGGCTTTCGGCTGACTCTGGCAAGTTGAGTCGTAGGCCGAGGACAGACAGGGTCGGGACAAGCAACTGTTCTGTGAGAGGTGGTGCGCATGACCAAAGCGCAATGGTGCCACTTTCACTCAGCGCCCCTGCAGGTGTTTTGTCATTTGTGTACCGTCCGAGCACCCGCATTCCCTCCCCAAGACCAAGCGAAGCAGATGGTATGCGTGAAATCTGAATTTCCTTCTCGCCATGATTCACGGTGGCGGGAGTGGAAGCCTGTGATGGAAAAGAGAGATGAAGTGACGCCTTCCTGTCCACTAGCCGAAGAACGCTTGTGTCCTTGACGATCCCCAGACCAGCGCCCACTGATCCAAAGGTCGAAGTGGTGTCGTGCAGACCGGGTAGTCCCTGTGATCCACTCGTGTTCACACCAAGAGCCAATATTCTCCCGCCAGCTTCAGTGTATTGACGCACTCCTGCATGGTGATCGGGTGCAGCAAGAAGTACAAGGAGACTACACGCTGTTTTCCAGGGGTTCTCTGGCGCGGCGAGAACCCCTGGGGAAATGACTTGAGGGAGGTAGTGGGGGACGAGGATGGAGGAGAGGAATCGCTGAACTGAGGTTGCGTGTGGGTGTGTGCTTGGATACACGAGCACGTCCATGATATTGCAAGCAACAAGGTCAGGATTGAAATCATCCATGATCGATAAACCCTTGGCGCCATTGTCGTGGCCATATCAATGATTCGCTGGGCGAACAAGTCGTGAGCCGTCGTAGCACAATGGTAGTGCGTTGCCTTCCTAAGGCAAAGGTTGTGGGTTCGAGCCCCATCGGCGGTACTGGATACAAAATACCGCGGCTCGTCTTTTTTTAGTCCATTACTTCAAGTTGACCGTTCCATTCTCGTTGACGTTGATAACGCTGATATTAGTACAAACTTGGCTACAAACGCGTCCCCGGCTAATAATTACGACAGTACAGCCGCAGCAATTGGGTAATAAGCTCCATAGTCACCCCCTCACCTGTCTTGATTCCTTCCCGCTTCGTCTCCAAGCACAATACCCCACCCATGGCAGCTCCCTCTCCGTTGATCAAGCTCACCCTACCGTCCCCAGAGGAGTACAGGAGAAGAAAAGTTGCTCTGATTAGTGGTACGTCTTCTTCATCAATGCAGTCGTGTGGGCAGCGACACGAGGTCGATCTGGTCGCAATCCATTCATCGCGTTCGACGCAGGTGTCACCGGTCAGGACGGTTCTTACCTGTGAGTTGCTTCACCCAAAAGTCGCGATCATCCATCGACCTTGTACCACAGTACCGAACTGCTCCTTGAAAAAGGGTACGAGGTGCACGGAATCATCCGTCGTTCCTCTAGCTTCAACACCAATCGTCTCCAGCATCTGTATGCGGATCAGCATGAACGTGAGCGCTTCATATCTCTAACCCCCGATCCGCCTCATCAACCCTTGGCAAGGTCCCAACAAGTTCAGAATGCATTACGGTGATCTCTCCGACAGCACCAATCTCGTGTACATCCTCGCTCAGGTGCTCCCTACCGAGATCTACAACCTTGGCGCTCAGTCTCACGTCAAGGTCTCGTTCGAGATGGCCGAGTATACAGCCGATGTCGATGGTGTGGGCACCCTCCGTCTTCTCGATGCCATCCGTACCGTTGGACTCGAAAAACACGTGAGGTTCTACCAAGCTTCCACCTCTGAACTGTATGGCAAGGTCGTCGAAACACCCCAGAGCGAGATAACACCGTTCTACCCACGTAGCCCGTACGGAGTTGCCAAGCTGTACGCCTACTGGATCACAGTCAACTATCGCGAAGCGTATGGGATATATGCCTGCAATGGTATCCTGTTCAATCACGAAAGTCCGAGGCGTGGCAGGACATTCGTCACGCGCAAGATTAGCAGAGCTGTGGCTGATATCCACTTGGGCAAGCAACACTGTCTGTATCTCGGTAACCTCGACGCGCAGCGTGATTGGGGTCATGGTGGGTCTTGTCGTGATTGCCCAAGTGGTTGATGTCTGAGTATATGCGCTCCCACATTTTAGCCAAGGACTATGTTGAGGGAATGTGGCGTATTCTCCAGCAGTCCGAACCTGATGACTTTGTCCTTGCCACCGGTGAAACTCACCCAGTGCGTGAGTATGTCGAGAAAGCGTTTGCTGTTGTAGGTATCTCGATCAAGTATGTGAAACTCTCCATAAAAGCGATCGTTGCCACTAATCGATACACGTGTTATAGATGGCGTAACAGTGGCGTGGCGGAGGAAGGCTACGACACCAAGACCAACAAAGTTCTCGTCAAGGTGGACTCTCAGTACTTCCGTCCTGCTGAAGTAGAGTACGTGGCGAGTTGCTTTCTGGTTCGGTTTGGTTTGATGACGCGTGCTTCAATACAGCCTTCTCCTCGGAAATCCTGCAAAAGCCGAGAGCCTGCTTGGCTGGACTCGTAAAGTGACCTTTGACCAACTCGTCCATGAGATGGTTACAGCCGATCTCCATGCTTCCCGAAGTCTCGTCGAGGATCAAAACTGAATATGAATGCCTGTCCCAAAGATGCTACCCGGAAGATATTTAGAATTGTTGAAATGATTGTGCATGCTAGGTTGTAAATGTTTTTTCCAGACGACCTTGTAATGAGCTCATACACATGGGCCAATCATGGTCTATTTTACGAGCCCAAGACAAATGACTTGTCCGCCGTGACTCCTTTTACTAGTTCGCTTGTTGAATTCTTACAAACTTCCATTCTAAATGTGCGGGTGATGTTGGTCATGAGAGCTACCCTATGTTGCCCTTATCCAATCGGCTACTCGACGCACAGGTCTGGGTCGAATTTATACGATACATCGATCTGTGACCGATCAATGGTTACTTTCTCCAGTTCTAGCATTCGAAAAGTTCGCCAGGAACCACTCGACAGTCTCCTTCAAGGCTAAATTGGCGTGTCAGAAAACATAATCCGACCGACAAAACAGAAGTTACAGACCAACGTCAAACGGGGTAAACTTGAAGTCCGGTCCAATCATCCCCATCAATTTTGCATTGGAAGCGGGCTTGCGATCCTGCCCATTGTCCTTGGGTTCGTTCTCAAAGATCGCCTCTCCGGGGTACTGGAGGATGTCCACGATCGAATTTGCGAGTTCCCTGATGCTGATTTCGTCCTTCTCATCCACTATAGAGGGGTTTAGACGGAACCTCGGAAATAACAGTGCAATGTACCAGAGAAGATGATGGGTTCGACACTATCGTATTCGCGAAGTTGCCAGATGAAGAGTTTGGCGAGATCGCGAGAGTAGATAAACTGACGCAAGGGAGATCCATCACCCAGGACTTTGAATGGTGTCCCGTGTTCTATGATACGGGAGTAAGTTCGGCTCACTGCGAATAGAGTTGGCGGACCCTCACGTTTTGCGAGATAACACTTGTGAATGAGAGCGGGCATGACGTGAGCGTACTTGAGGTTGCTGTTCGACTACAATCAGCGATGGGTTAAGACATGGATCGGTTGCTCACAAGTTGTCGTGGGGTCCAAATACATTGGTGGGAATAGCAGACGTGAAGTTGCAACCAAACTCTTCTTTGTATGCGCTGTAGAATGGTGTGAGAAATGAGGGAATAATGAAGCTTGGATACAAGCGGACCGATTTTGCACGTCAACCATTCTTTTGGCATATGCGTAGCCAAAGTTAGAGTCGTGAGGGGGACCAAGGTGCACTTTCTCCTCTGTTAGAGGGTATTCGACTTTATCGGGAAACACGCATGTTGAAAGGCACGAAACGACTTTTTGCGTCTTTTTGATACGCGCAGTGTGCAATACATTATCGTTGATGAGCATGTTGTCCCGGAGGAACGTCATCTGAAGTGGGAGATCGTCAAGCCAAACATATATCTATGTGCAGACCGTCGCTACTAACCTTGCGCTCTCTATTGGCGAAGAGACCTCCGACTGATTGCACAAGTGTCAGAGGCATCGAGACACGAGGGATTGAGGTGGACATACCAAGTGCTGCCAAGTGAATAACATGCGTAGGCCGATGTTTTTCGAAGAGCTGTAAGGTCTGTTGGGGATCCCTGTTCGTATAAACGACACAAACGTGAGCCCGCCTCGCCCCAACACAGATTTGGCGAATACCTTAGGTCGGCGTCGCGAGAGCTGGCAAAGATCCACTTCTCGCCTGGCTGCTTCCCAAAGCGCGAGCCTTCGGGCTCATGCTCAATAACATATTCGATGGCTTTCCCGACGAGGCCAGTACCTCCAGTGACGAGCACAACCGTGGGCATTACTGTTCGACTGAGAATTTGAGGATCCGAGTAGTACTAGTGATAGATATCTAACAACCGCGCTGACGAGAGCATCAGAATCGCCCGACGTAATGTTACCATGTTTGGACGTAGGCAGTAATAGGACCCCGTGCACCGATTCAGCACGCCGCGCATCAAAACACATTATGCCAGTAGAGTTATAGTGCAAGCAAATATGACATGAGACCACGAAGAGCAATGACCAAGAACCAAGAAGAAGAAAAAGTCACTAGTACGCACTCGCTTTCCTACCAGGCGGCCTTGTAAATGCCCTTGTGGCCACTCGTCAGTTTCAGCTCGGCTTTCGTCGCTTGCGGCTCCACTTTCGGCTCTTGTGCTCCCAAGCCAATTTACTTAAGGGCCAAGTCCGGATAAGGGCGTGCATAATGCACATTTTCCTGATAGGCCTGTAAGCGCCGAGACAAGAACAAGGTATGTATACCTGTGAGTTACGTTCAGTCGTGCGCGAAAACGAGTCTTATCTGACTTTCGTTGGCCTGCATGGTGATCGGTGCGTGCGGAAGTGGCGCGTGGGGTCCTACTCCGCAACGTTCCAAACATGGTACTTACCATCTGACCAAGCCATCCAGGCTGGTAGATTCCCACCCATCTGTACATATTCCCTGGCTGCATGAAAGTTCCCGCTCTCTGTCAGCCATAGCGTACGACCAACTTCCCAGCAGTCGAATAACCGACTAACTCCTTACCCAACCTACATGACTGTCCAGGACAGACAGGCGATATCAGCCGAAGTCTATAGCCTCGCAGCGTCAAGCGAACCAATTGGCGAACGTGTCAAGGAGGCCTTGGATGTCATTGAGAATGCCCTGGGTACATATACGTGCGTGCTAGTTTGGCTTGGGTCACGTCCACGATGCAGATCGGCGTGTCCCTCGCTTTCAGACCGGAGAAGGTATCGATCAGTTTCAACGGAGGCAAAGACTGTGCGTGGAGCAGCTCGCTTCGCCCGAGCTGTGCTAATCGTTCAAACAGGCACTGTCCTCCTTCGACTCTACGCCGCAGCATTCGCCCGCCGGACTTCTCTGAATCCCAGACCAATCCCAGCCGTTTATATCCCCGTTCCCTCGCCATTTCCGGAATTAGAGGACTTCATCCAGGAGTCAGCTGGGGCGTACGACCTTGATCTCTTTACATGCACCCCTGAATCAGATGTTCCGTTGCCAATCGGGGGTGTTACCCCGGGCGTGGCGACACCCGATGCACACAAACAAAGCGACGACTACCTTGATCATACGGGCCTCTCGGGTCCCGTCGGGAACGGGAGAGGTGGCGAAGGGATGCGGCGTGCTTTACATCTTTACAAGGAGGAACATCAACAAATAGAAGCTATATTAGTTGGAACAAGAAGATCAGACCCACACGGTGGTGAGCTCTTCCTCCGTCTGCAGGATGAAACACGAAGTGACAATTGGTAGCCACACTCACGTACAAGAATAAGACGGATGCCGGCTGGCCCTCATTCGAACGTATCAACCCCATCATCAACTGGTCTTACTCCGATGTGTGGACATTCCTGCAGCGATTGAACGTGCCTTACTGCTCGTTGTATGACCAAGGGTAAGTACACCTGCATTTACAGAGATTCTTCTTTGAGAAGAGAGAATAGGTATACATCTCTCGGTTCAGTATATAACACATTTCCGAATCCCGCGCTCCGTGTCCAAGATCAACCGTTATTGGATTTGTTCCCATCTTCTGTCACAGTTGTTGCCAACGCACCAAACGCCATGTGCACGGCCGATACACCCGCTCCACCTCAATCCAAGCCCGCAGTAGACGATGGTCATTTTGAAGATCTCACAGTCATCACCAGTAACCCACAGAGCACATTTCCGGCTGAGCCCCGCAAGGAATCAGCCGCTTTCTCCGGCGTCCGCGATCGTACCCTTGGCTCTTTTCGCGTCATCGCTAATGACCCTTCCACCATGTGCCTGGCGGATAGCAAGCTTGTCAATGGCAACGGTCACGCGAAACCGCCACTAGAGTCTGCGCGCTATAGGCCCGCTTACATGCTTCAGGACGAAAGTCTTGAGCGGGCTGGCAGAGTCTCTGGAACCACGTTGCTAGGGAAGACGTAGGCTATGATTGCAGGTCATACTAGTCATCCTGAAACCATACGCGACATTTAACGACGCGATAGATATCTATATATCTATCAATATGGGTCGTTCCTATTAGAAAGCATTTCAAGTTGTATGTAAATTAGTTGCCAATTGACGAGACACGATTGCTTTACGATAGACTCACGCGTCGACGATTCGATGACTTTTGTCCAACCTCTAACAAGGACACAAGAAAAGACAATCGTTCGAGATTACCTATTCACCGACCTTCACTTGGAGACCACAGACCAGTTCGTTGTTCGAACGTATCTCCAATTTCTCTGGTTCCCGGAGGTACGATCATCGCTTGGGCGTGTTTTCGGGATATGCTCGCATTTCTGACCAGTCAGAGAAATGATTCGGGAAGAGAACACTGTCTCTGCAAACTGGATTATATACTGAAATGAATCTGGCGCGGAGTAATGCAGGTTGATCATATGTCTTGTTTGATCACCCTCTCATTAGCTCCCAATACCCGCCCACCCCGTGTTTGAAGGAATGTATACCTCAAAGTTCCGTGCGGCTGGGTACAACGCGTGAGCACCAGCAGGAATGCTCGTATACTTTGTACCAGGAAGCATCGCATAGCAATTTCCATAGCAAAACACAAAGTCCTTGTCTCCAGTCAGCTGCAAAAATCTCACCTGGTCAATCTCTGTTGGAGTACGACAGTTATAAAGGTGCCACATACCGCAAGCACATCCCCCGTGAACTGAGGCGCCGCTGTAATGTTGTTGGTCATAGTGAACAGAACACCCTGAGTGACTGGCTGCTCAATCGAACGTGCATAGTCCGCGACAGCTTGCGAGTAATACACATGGAAAGTACGGGCCAGTAGCTGAGTTGGCTCGTCCAAGGCTGCAAGATGCACTACGTCAGCCAACACGTCCATTCTCCACAGGAATGCTGACCGAGAGTGTGACGAGGTAAGCGTTAGACATGGCGCCATTGAGGAAACGCGTAGGGAATATCAAAGTTGCGGTGGTATACGCCGTCGAAGCGAGCCATGTTGGAAGTGCGGTCCTGGTTCCAAGGAAACACGGTGAGCCGATATCCAACAGTAACTCGCCAAGGAGAGATAAACCCGACGCACGCATTTGCACTGTACGCAGTCAACACAACCGCATCAACAGCGGTGGGTGCGATCGCAGCCATTGCTTGTGTCTGAATCGATCCGTAGCTGTGGCCCACGGCGACAATTTTCGTGTATGCACGACCGCCAATTTCACCCGCCCTTAGCACCTCGGCAAACTTGATTCCGATAGCAACGTCAGTTGGGTTTTGCACTATATTGTAAGCATCAAACGGGTGTTCAGAATGACCTGTGCCAAGTCGGTCGTAACGGAATATCGCAATGCCGGCAGCAACGGAGGCATAGATGGCATACGAATAGTCGTTCTCCCCGGACGGCGCAAAAACCCGATAACTCCATATGGTCACGCGGCACTAAGGAGTCGGACGGAATAACGAACAAATGAACATACCTCGAATCATAACCGACCTCATGGATCAACAATTGGATATCCTGTGGATTCTTCTCGCCTTCGGCTGGGAGACAGAGAGTGCCTGATATAGAGTATATTTCGGATACATCTTGCATTCCGGTCTCATACATGTCTGTGAAATTGGACTGGAGTACGGGAAAGTAGTCACAAAATCTTGCAAAATTTGGGTGAGGTAGGTCTAGAACACCCGATTTAGTATGGATTCGACAGGAAAGCGGTCAACAGCATACCTCGTTCGCATTCAACGCCGCATTCTCAAACATGTAGTTGTTGCTGGTGATGTTTGAAGCATGCGCCTCCCGGGTGTATATCACATTTAAGAGAGGTGCCGTAACCAGTAGGACCCTCCAGGTGTTTTGCCTGTGGACAACAAAGAACACAGAGCAACAGGACAAGCCAAGAGCCTGATTACACAAGGAAAACGCACACCGGCCATGGTAAGTGTTGGGAATCGTAGGGACGACACGACTTGCAGTAAACGAACCCTGAAAGGGCAAGGCAAGGGTGTCCATCTCCTTGATCCAGGTATGCATATGTCCGGGCTTCCGCGTACCAATACAAATCAAGTCCTCGGAAGAAAACGAATGAGATTTAAAGACGCGAACACCACTTACATCTAAGTATACATCACTGGGTCCGCATCGCCCAGCACACGAGAATCGATAAATGGTCAGGTAATTATCGGAATTCCGTCGCCAGTACACGGATTGAATCGGTGAGAACCGTGGAGATGTGGAAATGCACGAGGTTTCAATTGCAGCGTTCATTGAAAACCAGGCGTGTGAGATCGAAAACTTGTCGTAGCTAGCTAGCCGAGTGAGAACAGATCGGTATCATTGCGACAAACCTGGAGGTTTCCTTCCAAACAGCCGAGATAACGAGCGGTAAAGGATGTGGAACGCACGCCATATTGCGACGATCCGCCGCATTGGCAAGGAGCTACCACTGCTCAGTAAAAATGGATAGAATCTCAGGGCCGAAACGCCAGAGATGCTTGAAGGTACTATCTGGATTATCAGCATGCAAATGAGTTGCCAAACTTGACCCGTGAGCCTAACCAGGCACTAGTAGGACGGCAGAAATAAACAGTCACCAAGTCCGCGGAAGCGTATGTAGGTACTGGTGGTACGAGCTCATGCAGCCTAGGACATTAGGTTTCAGTCAGCAAACACCCTCGACTGGAAGATTGCATCTAGTGCTGCCGGGAACTGCCAGGAGTAGTTTGCGCCCATCGACGATTGGATTTGGGGTGTTTCGACCGTGGCCGAGGCTTGGGTGATTGTTGTGCGCAAGCTTGGCAAACGCCAGACTGGGCGACCGAATGGAACCCTTACCCCGTGTATCGAGGTCTCGGTGACATTGGCATGTAAGCCCGCTGGCATAGTACTGGTCACGTGTACGATAATAGTATATATCCCCGCCCAACCCGCCACCCAAGTTGTAGAGATAGCAAGGTCCTTCTTGTACTCGTACGTCGTGGTCCACTTCTGTTCATCTGCTCATCTCAGTGTTTCCCGCCATCGGCCACGGCGGGCTTCCAGTGCGTGGTATTTTCGGAGCTTGTACGTCTGACTCCTTCTCGACTCACTCGGAGGCTTGACTGAACTTGCGAAAAGAGAGGCTGGCCTAAGTACTACTAGTATCCACCTCGCCCTTTCGTCTTCTGATCGCAAGCGATATCTTCAGCAACACTGGTATCGTATATGAACCTTAAGTAAAGCCTCCCAGAGGCTCTCACATCACATCTACACTGGCCACCATCCAGGTGGTTCATGTACATGTGTCAATGCATCCGATGGTTGTCTTCAAAAACTGTGGCTGTAACTTACCTACCCTTTCGGCGACTTCTCTTTTCTTGCGTCTATTCAGGGCTGGTTTGGGACTTTTGAACTGCATTCGGGTTCTTGTTGATTTGTCCCGAGTGCAGGCGCGTTCACGATTGTCAGGCCGTCAGAGGGATCAGGTAAGTACCCACGAGGAAATGAAGATAGTCGCGAGAGTGCTCATGCAGAATATAGCAAGGATGGGTTCCGAGTAAAGTTTGGCGTCAGGAGATAAATGTGTGTTTCCAACGCTCGGTCTGTGACACTGTCGGCTCAGTGATCCATTCCTGCGCCGGTGAACATTGGTGGTTAATTATGATCCTGACTACCAACGAGTCGGAGGGTGCCAAGTTTCCGCCACCACCACCATTGTCGCATTCGTTCAAGTACCTGGGTTCGCAGCGCTCAGATCCGTATGCCATCGATTGTAAGTATCTTTTGTCGTCACTTCTATGTCCAACCTCAGGCTTTTTGGATGAAAGCGCTTTTAGCAGCATTCAGGTGATTGTCGTTGTCTCCGAGCGGAGGATCCATCTGGCATTCCCGGTCAATATTCGCTGTCATGTTAAACTTGGCACGATTCCTGACTAATCCCTTGAACAACTCAGCGCACTGCTAAGTGCGCGGAGCGACGGGATAAACAGACCCAACTTCTTGGTCACACCGGTAGACCAAAGCTTCGCTGAGGGTATAACCACGGTCACAAATATCTCGCTCAATGTCATGTGAACAAGGACTAACCGTACCGCCAACAATTCACAAGATCTGCTCTCCAGTGCTATCGGTTTGTGTGAACGGTGCCTCGTGTACATTAGACCTCACCGAGTCGCACCAATTGGATCCAGGCTAATTCGGCGTTCACGTGAGGGACAATTCTTAGAGCACGATACCATCAAGGTCCAACTGTCCGAGAAGGTAGGACGAGATCGCAGATTCAGGTATCTTGGAAGACCTCCCGTTATTTTCGATACGATGCAGGAATAAGTTACCTTCTAATTTGGAAAACGGACCGACGGGAGGAAAGGACCGGTCACCGGCAGAGTGCGGAGGCAAAGACTGAGTGACCTGACACAAACCGTTCATCAAAACGAGGGCATCAGGTGGGTCATCCAAAGATAAAATCGTTCCAAGATATGGGGGAAGTGAATACTGACGGTGGTATTGGAGATGGATGGTTGGGAAGCATTTACCTTGAAAGGTATTTATTAGACTAAAGTGCCATGCTATGCTGTCCAATGATATGTAAATATGCTCGTGGAGATGTGATGTGCGTGATAAAAGGCCGAAATCAGGTACGTAGTCCATCATTATCATAGCCCGAAGCCCGAGGAGGAGAACGGCATCCCTTATTTCCCAAGCTGACTGTGTGTAGACAATGAGGAGCTCGCGATAGCAGTGATGAGAGCTCCACCGTGAGTGTGTCCAAGTGGTACTGGAGGGGGTTTGCGCCTTTTTGGAGGAGCGGGAGGTGGCCTGCGTGCCTTCGCGGTGGCAGTGGAGGTAGTTGGTGGGAGATCGGAAGACGCGGGTGAAGGTGGAAGACGGGGATAATGTCTAAGTTGAAGATTCTTTTCCGCCTGCTGCAGGAGTGAACCGTCGTCCATAGAGCCAGTCTTCTCTCTCCACCTTGGTGCATTTGTAGTAGTTGAAGCTACAACTCCCAAGCTAGTGGCACTCTCCATGCTTGGCCTCCTGACCTCATCAGAGCCCGATCGCGACGGAGGTGGCTTAGTAGATTGTGACTTTAGATTCTCAACACTACGACTGGGCTTGATTTGTTTCAGTTTGACCAGGGGTGGAATGAGACCATCATGTCGCCTTTCGGAGCCTGTTGACGTGGCAGCTTGAGACTGTAGACCAGCTTGTGTCGTCGACGCGAGGATGTCGTGGCTAGGGCTACCCTGGCGGAAGCTGCCCTGCGAATCCAAAGCATCTTTGTCGAACGAACTCTTTCGCAGGTGCACACACCATTCCCCGCTGAGGCATCGTTCTACCAATCGCTTCGTGGTCGGGTTGATATCTCGGATGTTAGCATTCTGCATGAGGGACTCCAGAGCCATCACTATTTGAGGACGTTTGTAGGGAATGTCCCGTAATTGCGTCTTTGCAAGGAGGGGATGTAGGACACGGAGGTACGTGTGACGCAACTAGAATGATAATGATTTGAGTCGGTTTCCAACCATTGCATGAGTGGAGTTTACCCACCGATTCACTCTCTTCATCGAGGTCCACCAACTCGCGCAAGAAGACATCAACAAGTACGCAGAGGTCATTTGTGTAGAAATACTCCGAGGTCGCTTTCGAAGTAAACAAAATATATAGTAGCTTCAACACGAGTAACTGCATGCACAGATCCTCCGCAGAACGAGCTAAAAAAAACATTTTCAGCCGTGATAGCAGAATAACCCAGGTAAAACGTACATGCACGATTGAGCATAAATATCATGTTCTCTCCAAATGTCTTGCTGGAACCGAGGCGAGATATAAGCACATCAAGTACCCGATTTCGCACCTCAGGCGTTTTCCCCTGGCCACCCTGGGGCGAGGCAGCGTTGTTCAAGCCTGCAACCATGAACTGTTCGTTAAGCGCCACCTGTTTGAGGGTTAATAACTGCCAGAAGAAGAGTTCGCGATACTCGCTAGCAATTTGATGACGGAGTAATTGAAGGTCTCATCCGGCATAAAGCGTGTCTGCTCCACGAGCTCGAAGAGATGATCGATGAACGAATCACTGAATACACCTGTGTCAGAGTGTTCAGTCAGACGAACTCGGTCGTCTACAGACGAAAAAACCTACATAAATCTTGCTCCGACAGCTTCTGAACCCGGCAGACTTCGTAGAGGAGTCTGACACTTAGCACCCTGAGCTTGCCTTCTATAGCAATTGGGCCCATGATGATGCTCGCACGAGAGCCTGCGCCGTTGGAAGCGGGATTAGGGCCAACATAAGAATCATCGGCATCTGGATCAATCTCGACCAAGATATGATCCATCAGTAGTGGGATGAGAGGTTGCCATCGCTTGTGGCTACGAAGGAAGGAGGATTGGCGTCTGCCCCAAAATAACAGAAGGCTATACAAGATAAATTGTCCGTGAGGATCTGTTTTCTGCAGACATGTGTAAGCTGTGCAAGACCGGTACTGCCATCGTTCCACATACCGACTGCACATCCTCGATCGCAAGTTCACACATCCTCTCAGAGTGGAAGACGAAAAGCTCGGAATCTAAAAGTAACTGGCATGCGTGCTCTAGTTGGAGTGGACTTTGAAGATAGTGTTCTGCTGACAAAATCATGATCAACACAAGATGGAAGGATGGGCATTGGAAGCTGACCGTGATAAGAAGCGCATAAGGATACAAACCTCCGGAGTGCAGTATCAAGCATGGACAATGTGGCTGTATCATCGCTCGGAAGACGTAGGATGTCGTCAAGTTCTAGAGCGATGGAAAGACCACGATAAAGGATGCAATAAGTGTTTTCTGAGAACCAAGTTGTAGGGGGTACGGGGCATGTGACGAAACGTACCTGACCAAAATTGCTGGGCATTCTCTATGTAGTATGTAATCCCAAAATCGTCTTCCGCTAGCATGTTAACTGCAGAAGCTGAAGTCTGAACTATCATGACGATGGAAACCCAGGTGTCGAGGTCTCCCGAGGCCTGGGATTGGAGCGACAAAAAGGAGAAGCAACGAGGGCAGTGAGATTGGTGATCCGAACACTTTTTGATCGTTCCCTGATCGAGACTCTATGCGATGTACTTTCAAGTTGAGATCTTTGCAAGCTGAAGGCAGCTTGTGTTCAACGTTGGCGACAGCGAACACGATTAGCTCACTAGCCTTGAAGTCCCGCAGTGTCCGGGGTCAGAGTCAGGCAATGTACCCCTCTTAGACGGTTACATTGACATTGATACTCTCGCATTCAACACAAGACCCTGGATTGTTCAGCTCAGCAGGCAAATACCACTCTCATCACGCTACGAATCGAGTGGCAAGGGCACGAGGACAACAAAGGAACATCCTCCATCGGATTCGCTGTTCAACGTTCAACTTTCTATCCTACACGGAGCGGTCAATTCAAACATACCATGTCACGGTACTACATCCGCGCCGGCCAAGGAGCGTGTACGCAAGGTGGCCGAACAAAACGGCCCGCCTCGGTACTGGCCCTGCGTACAGGCATCCCCTTCCTGATGGATCCCTATCACTCTTGTTCTCCCAACCAATCGGAGCGCAGGCCATTCGAGGCTGGTCAGGTGCCTTTCAAGGCAGCGAGCATATGGATCAGACACATTTCGCCAAGTTCCATTACTACCCAGAAAGCTGTCATTTAGCATTGGAAGACACAGGTAGGCTGTGAACCAGGTGACGAACTATTCTCGCTCGTAATGGTTACGCCATGGTACACAAGGCTACATGCACACTACGGAGTCCAAGACGCCATCTTAACACCAGCGATGTAACCTGATTTGACACCGTCACTGGATGCAAACGAGTCTTGTAGATTTGATGATCAAGCTTGAAAGCTTGACATAGATTCATTATCGTAGGATGATTTGAGGTGTAATTATGACATGACCACGACATGAGTCAATACAACGTTCCAATAATACTAACATCTGCGAGAGCAATGAAGTCGAGTGACCAAATTCTCGAGGAAAAACCGGTCGTTCTCCCGGTCATGCCTCGAGAAGTGCAACGATGGCATACGCTGCAGCTGCAGCTGCTCCGCCGACAAGTAGTGTACTCAGAGCACCCCACAAGTATCCCTTGATTCCTTTGCCTGCCCCGGTTACCCTGGCTTTGACTGCCCCAAAGACCAGAAGTACGAAACCAGTGAGAATGCAGGAATAGATCAAGGCCACATGGGCACGGGCGAAGAAGAAGTAGGGAATGAGTGGTATAATCCCTCCGACAAGGTACCCCAGTCCAATCGTAATTGCCGACCCATATAGACGACTTGTCGGCACCTCCTCTGTCAAGGAAGATAAGTCAGTAAAATGGTTGCTAGAAAGGTGAAAACGAACCCAAACCCTCGCCAAACTTAAGCAAGAAGGGGGTTAGCCCTACGTCCGACTTCCTCCCGAAAGACTGCATTTCTTCGTCTGAGGATGACTCGCCGTCTTCGCCTGTGTCAAATTCGATGGCGTGCAGACATTTCGTGACAGCTCTCGAAGTACGTTCATCAACACCGACTGGGCCGAGAACTGCATAGATTTCTCTTTCCATTTGTCCCTCGCAACTGCGGAGTACTCTTGACGACGTATGGCGCTTCAAGAACCGATAGTGGTCTCTTTCAGCCTGAGAGGCGAGGAATCCACCGATTCCCATGGAAATAGCCCCTGCAATGAGTTCCGCAACTCCCCCGAGAACGACTAGCCTGGACTCCCCAAGCGACGACAGACCAGCCGTCAATGCAAAGGGGACAGTTAAACCGTCAGAGAGACCAATGACCCTAGAAGTGCGTATATGAATAACGGGGGAATGCTGCCGTACCGGGGACAAAACAGGAAAAATTACACGTCGCGAACGATATCAGGGTTGACGAGGGTGCGGTCATCCTCGTCCTTGAGCTCCTTGCAACACACATCACCCTCTCGTCCATATCTATCGCACTTGGCACGAAGAGGGAGGTCTCCGTTGGAGGGATTCAGAGCCCAGACGGGTGACACCGATCTAAGGGTGGCGTCCCTGTGGTGGAGAAGGGGGACAACGAAGGTATCGTTGGACATTTTGGAAGGGATGGGGGATGACGCGCATGGCAGCTTTGATATGTGAATATTTATACGATATGAGCGCTAGATTCAGCCTGCAAGGCATTAGAACGGAGAAACAAGAAACAGAGCATTTTGACCCTAACCCTAAGCTGATACTACCGACATAATTTTAGATTGCGACTGTTTATTTTGCTATCTTCCACCGTCACTCCGGCCACGTGCATGAACCATTTGACGTCTGAGGCGTGGGAGTTTCGGACGGATTCTCTGGCCAATTAGAGATTGGTGATTTGAGGAACATTGGACATTTCGCTCGTCTGCGGTTCGCGGTCCCAATGCCAGGCTGATCACATGGCAGCTGAGTTTCTTCTCCGCTCTTTGCAATCTCACGTGGTCCCACCTGTGACTCTCCTGGTTGTAACTGACAAGCATCTCCAAGGTGAGTGGTGGCATATGCATCAACTCCGAGTCCTGGATAACTCCTGCGCTGCGAGATTTAGCAACTGTATAATAATGGCATTTGCTGATATCACCATCGCGACTCAGTTGGCATCTTGGCATAATGCTTGCTACGCAATGCATTATGCGCTGCATATGACTGGCTACGGATGAGGCTGAGGGGAGCATTTTCATTTTGGCCATTTTGCCCAATTCGATTCACACCTGGCTTGGGTCAATTCACAGCGACTGTAACGGACGCGACTAGGCCCGGTCAGTGAAACTGACTTCCTCAAAACATCTCTGTAGACGTTGTAAAATCACGAGATGCCAGACGGCATTTCCATTCAAATATACGACAAACTGTATTCACCGTTCCACAAGGGCCTTGCACAATGTATTGTATAGCGTTTCGGCGAGGCCACCGTCGCGGAATGTAGCGAAGTATGTTTTTTGCGTTAGGAGGCATGAGCCGCATCCTGGTTGCTCCTCTACGAGCGCGTCAGTACGTCAGTCGTTGTCCCCCTGCTAATTCAGGTACTTGCTTGACAGAGCAAGCCTTCCTTTTATCTTGCAGGCTACCAGATCACTGGCGCATAAGATTTAAGTTCTGAGTTCAGTGTGTATTGAAACTATTTAGTTTCTACTGTCATACGGACTATTTCCTACCTACATAAATCCTATTATACTTACACTTTACTACCTTAGTGCTTCGCACCTAGACGAGTCTTAGACGTGTGTTGATACACCGCTCTAGATCGTTCTAGACTTTAGTCACGTGATGTATGACATCACGGACCCAGACC